>WSUI01000150.1:0-53854 GCA_019633595.1 Tulasnella sp. UAMH 9824 | reverse complement strand
CCCCCCCCCCCCCCCCCCCCCCCCCCCCCCCCCCCCCCCCCCCCCCCCCCCCCCCCCCCCCCCCCCCCCCCCCGTCACCACAGCCAAATCGACCTGGCAGATGGATTCCCCTCCCCCGCCCCCTCCCTTCCGCAATGCCTGGCCCGGCCCATCTATCTCCTACTACCCCGTCTCAGTCAACACGTATTCCTTCTTCCGTTTCTTGCTTAAAGTCCTTTCATCTTTACAAGCCCAGCGACTAGGCACCCACTCCTGCACCTTCGGCCAATTGAACGAACACCCGCACCAACCTAAGCAACCGCCCTACAATGGTCACAGGCTCACCTCTAGGCTTTAACTACGACCTGGATAACTCGGCTTTCTTATGACCTCTGCTACCTACTTGGTTCCAAGTGTGGGCTCGGATACCCCGGCATACGTGGAAGACCGACAATCAAGACAACCCGTTCTCATCTTGGTCCGCAGCGGCTAGCTATACTGTCATCATATGAATGGCTAGCGGATAATCTCCTGGTACGTGTGTGGCCTGCTAGCGGGGAGTTGCGCGCAGATAACCGACCACCCCCTTTATTGGTCCTTCATCTCCAGCAATCATTAGTGCTAGGCCAGAAGCTGCGGACAGTTCAACATTTAGATATTTAAGCTGTATATGTGGCCAGAAATTGGTAGCACCGCTGAAGAACTAATACAAGATCAACGGCGGCGGGTTGGGGATGATCAATGGTCCTGACGTATCCAGCTCTGAAGAGGCTGCCTCCTTTGTTTGGAAGCATCCTTCCTTTATTAAAGAATGGAAATGTACTGTAGACTGGAAAGGGGGAAGATCTGAGAATGCTATAGAGCGTGAGGGCGATCACGCCATCTCCTCTTCCAAGTCTTCCACGGCGAGGACAAGTGAGGGCGTTTGTGGAACCTTAGAAGCATTCTGTGGACGGTGTATGATGAGTAGCTACTAAATGGTGAAAAAATCAATTGGGACAGTGGATACGCCGGGATCGGTTGGTAGTTGGGAACGAATGTAGAACAGTAGCTCGTAAAACCGTGGGAATATATCCGGCCGGCGGCAGACTAATTCCCATTTAGACTTGCCCTCCTTGAGAGTACTTTTGGCAGTGGGATAGAAATAGAATTCGCGCCAATCTTGAGTCTTCTGTTTGACTAGGATGAACGGCCTGGCATTCGCGACGGGCGATGCCGTGATTTGAGACTGACGAGACTGAGTGTGCGCTCTTCCCACATTCAACATCCCGCCTTAACTTATGCTCACCACCCAACTCTGGATCCCAGACTAGCTGTCAGCAACAAGGTTCAGCGAAATTTCTCTATTCATGCTCGAGTCGACGGAGCATATCCTCGACGGACCTAGGCTGGATGCACGACCTCCCGGTTCCCCCTGCCGCGCCGGCATGTAATGCCATTCAACTTTGTCGAACTTCCCTCCGACTTTCCTTCCGGCCATCTTGGGCGGCCCGTGCAGCCTCTATTTTTTGCCACGGGGACCGTACTCAGACTTCCTCCTTCTCTAACATCAAGCGATATTGATATTGATATTGATCAAACGATGTACTTCTCACGCATGTCAGTAGAGCAAAGGCATTCTCAATGTGCTATAGGAATCTCGGAATCGACACGACTCATTAGGAAGTAATAGACTCTACGAGAGGTAACAAGAAATGTTCTTCTCAAGAATCACCCTTTGGATCACTCGATTCGATCTTCCTGCAGTCTCACGAGCTACCGCTGGGAGGGACGAGATGACGCTTGTTAGCACTTCCGGCAACCTTATGGCAGGTACGAGCTCTGGACCGCAGCTTTGGAGTATCGATACTCACGATGTAATAAATGCGCAAGGTAATATATGATCTGCGACATTCTGAGCCCGTTGCGGCTTTCGGGCGGGGAATGCCCAGTTTGACGATTCCGCGGGCCGACTCGTGATTTATTCTCTGGGATAGACTTGGATGCAAATTATTTCCATTTAATTTCCTTGTCTCACCCCGTGGAGAGCTCGAGATGTCTCTGGCTGTGCTTCCCCTGCCACAGATTTACGCCCCCGTTTCCTTTTCCGTCTCTGAGCTCACCGCCTGAAAGTAAATAGCGAAACGGCTCCTGAATACGAGACCTGGATTCTCTTTTCTGTGAACTCGTGATAGCTAGCTGGAGCGGTATTTCCGCCAAGCTCACGCCACGATGGGAACGATGCGCCATTCAACCTCGAGCAAGCAGTGCGGAAGCACAACTGACACTTACACATACACCTCCGCAAGTTCCAAGTGAAGACCGAATTATTGAGCTAGACTTAGTTGAAAAAAAAAACGGAGGTTCTGTACGATGAGAGACGGCTGTTGTCCAACCGCGATAAAACCGCCTACGGGGGGGGGGCACGTATCAGAGTGGGACCCATTCGCCCTTCACTCCGTTGCCCTCAAGAAGCTCGGTGCCACCAAATAGAGTCGCTCTCTAGTCAGGAAAAAACGCTCTCCAGATTGTATTTGGTCCACAGGGCTGGCGTGATACCTCCAGGATGCAATGTTACATGATATTCGGGAAAGGGAGGAACCAGCCTACTATCAGGCTGACTCCTTAGGCTGCTTCCTTCCAGACAATCTTTCATCTGAGACAAACAGTATCTCTGCGAGAAGGTTTCGACTATTATTCGCTAGCCGATTGTAGGCCCGAACTGGATAGCGGTAGAGGAGCGAGATCGTCCAATTCCGCAGAACTTGGACATTGTTGTTGTGACGAAACTTGGATGCACCACTGATATCGGTGGTGAGTACGTTTTTCTGCCTGCGGGAGAAATATAAAGGGTGTTTCTCAATATTTGAACTTGCGTGTGGAGAGGGGCGCGCCATTTGAATCTCTAAGTGATTGGTGATCTGGCTTGAAAAGAGCAGAAGCATAATCAGCAATGCACCGGTAAACAAAAAATCGTCAGCTACTGACGGGATCAATACGTATAAAAGATGGGCAACTTTAAGCGAGTGCTGGTTCTCGTCAAGATGGGGAACTTGGGGAATGGCGCAGCTCTGAGAGCCAGCTGCGCTTAAATGCTCCCAAAGAGTGAGGCATATCCCCCTGACATTGATGCCAATACTCGGTATTTTATTTACCACAGATTTTATCTTCCAATGTTCCGTACTGGGGAACCTCATGGTGCTTAGGGAGACGCCAATCCCAGCCCGGTGTTTAAGCGGCCTTCATGAGAAGAATAACCGGTCTTGTCCTTCATTAACCCACCCTGATTTTCTCTTCACGCATAAGCGCTACTTAAAAGATCGAATAAAGGTCGGCTGCCCAATCACACCTCTCCGATTAAGGGCAGAACTTGTTGTTTTCAGGACCTCCCGCGCTGCCTCAGGCCATTTCGAATTGCAAAAAAAAAACTCGTTTGGGTACCAGTGTTGATGCAACATTACTGTTTACGTAGTATGACGGTTTGGGCGGTGGAAGTAGACCACAATGAACGCACGTTCCTAAGCGATGGAGAAAGGCAGCGGAAAGAAGAGAGCCTTATGCTTCCTTTGCCGTCTTTAATTCTCACTTCACAGCGTGCTTTGCTGTCAAACGTGAGATGACGCTGTTTGGGGGGGAGGGCGCGAGAGGGCCTCTGGGGATGCTTACCACGAGCGGCCGGCGTGGAGGGAGCTTGCAGTTGTAGAGTCAGGGCGTTCAACATCCTCAAATGAAATTAATAGCACCATTTCGAGTATTGTTCCGCTCTCTCATTAAGAGGGTGTTGTCTGTCTCTGGATCAAGCCTACCCGGTAGTGGGCACAGGCTTTAGGTCCGGGTCACCCAATTGGTCGTGGTCTGCTCACACTCGCTATTTGTGATTCTCATGAATAGCACCAGTATCGTGAAGTAGAAGAGATCATCTTCCATTCGATCACTATGTTCCGCTTCGTTCGATTCTCCTTCCAAAATCGTTCGACTCCAGCTAGTCTCCCAAGACCGCGTTATGTCATAGTGGCCAGCAACGCAACGTACACGAAGCCATTACATCTCCGGAGCCTCCTGGACCCGCTCTTTCCACGCCATGCATCCTAAGCATCTTAATGATACGGTTTACTTACGATTCGATTGGTGGCTGACGATTGACCCGAGTGCTGAACGACTCCGCACGACCAGCCTCTGACAAGATTGATTGTGCAGGTTCTATATCCTTGATGCCTTAAGGATAACAGTGATCCTTGCTCTTCTCCCAAGTCATGGTACGGGCTCACTCACCGGTCCAGGGACATCCTCAGCTGACGCTGATGAACGAAAGTATCTGTGGCCAGCTGTGGGGTATGACCAACGAACGGGCCCTCTGGAGCTTGATCTGGATTATCCTTTCCCCGGCTGCGTCTCCCTTCTCCCCCTCCGCGTCGACATCGGGGTCCAAAACCTGGAAAGGAAAAGATTGTAAAATGTCTGTCTTTGAAAGTGACTTTGCGATGGAGATTATACTCTCCACCTTAACTTTAGTCACGAGGAAGATCTTCGTCGCCACGCTTGAACGTTGTACCAGAATGGTCAGCCCCAAGCATGACTTGGCATCGCTTGTAGCTCCCAGAACCGGTCTCAAGCTCTCTGGCTCGACTTCTGGAAGGATATGTATGGCTCCTTTTGACACAAGCCTCGGCATGAATGCTGAAGCTGAGGATTGGTACCCCCTACTCAGTCGAAGTTTCAACGATTTGGACAATCGGGTGTGGTGGTTGGCACTGGGAACCAGGTGCGGGGCAAACTCCACCCTTCTCGATCCACCATCTCTAGTTTGATGCCGGTTGCGCACCGTCTTTGATGAGATTATAAGCGCGCCTTCTGGTTCAAGCCGGGAAGTGTCTCCGGAGTGGTCAAAGTGAGAGGAAAATCCCCCCTGGGTAATGTGGTTGCGTAATTTTCCACTCTGTCCCTCATTCTCTTGCGACCACGATTAAAAGACGATCTCAGTCCCCGCAGTCTTCCCGAAAGGGTCCTTCAATGGTGTCCTGGATATTTCATTGAGAATTGCCTCGGCGACATGTGCCCGGGCTTCCGTCCACCTTAAACCCCATGGATACAAGACACGCCCTCGGGATCAACTCCTGAGATGCCCCTTTTTTTCTTTCCATGCTAAGCAGGCGACTTGTTTGCCATGGCCTGGACCGCCAGCGTGCATCTGGCTTTTAGTCGAAGTACGTTTTGGGGCTCAGCGTCCGGAGGGTTGACGATCGATAAGTGCTCTTTTATGTAAACCCTCGTCTTCAGCTGTGACCCCCAATAGCATTGTAGTAGTCTTGGAAGAAGGAAATCCAGCTTCCATTTTGAACTGGGGGAGGACGATTTCACAAAGGGCGGAGTGATGGCAGTGAAATATACCGGTATTTCGTTCGAAGGAACGACCGTGAAGCCTGTGAGACTCTATCTGGTAGCTATAAACCGAGCTCTTTCCTTGGTTCGTGAAAACTCGGGGTTTTGAGAGGTCCGGCGAGCCTGGTAACCTGAAGAAGCGAGGATGGAGTCACTTGTCTTCTTTCCAAGACAATCCGCAGCGGATGTGGACAACATTTGGAGATGACGTAGTCCTTTGCGACGTGTCGAATTTGTGACCCACCCGACTGTCGTCCGAACCCTATTTGCCCGACACCTTTGACAGATATCTTCACTTTCCATACATGGCTGATTTTCACTAGGCATGAAGCGTATCTGAATCCCACCGACCAAACAATAATGCGATTATGTAATGATGTGGGGTCGCTTGTCAAGCCTTTTGTTATCTTGGGTCCAAACCCTTCCCCCGTCTCGCGCACCACCCTGTCCTGCACCTCAGTTCAGCAGTCGACAGTTTGCAACACTCAACAGCCTCTTTGTCACGCTCAACAGCACCCTCAAAATAGAAAAGGACGTTTACCATCTAGAAAACCTTCGAAAGTTTCTTCCTCAGATGAAATTGAGCTCTCCCTGCAATTCAATGCATATGACAACACCAGCATCGATCTAGTTAACGTTCCGACATCACTGCCATCACCTTGAGGTAGCACTCGGTGACGATTCCAGCGAGGTCACGGCGAGGCAATTGAACTCTCTTTCGTTTGAGCTTGGACTCTGGCTGAATTTACCTCTTCCGCCTTTTTCGTTTATCAGGGCGCCTCGAGTATACCTAGGACTGTCCAAGCGACGTTGGCGAGAAGTCGGCGTGATGAGCGTTCGCCGAACCTACAGTCCCCACTGCCAGAGCCCAACCGCCACCACCTCTGCGGGGGCTTACGTCGATCCGAACGCAGGTAGGTTCACAAAGATCTATCACCGCCAAGCTCAACAACACGGTGGGACCATCTCGCATTCGACAACTCACTGGCGTCGCGTTGAGGTGCTATGGAGCCAACCTCGGCCATACACACTGCTGCGCTCGCTTGGCGACCGAAGGCCGAACCAATCCGGGTGATGCGCCGTTCCAAACACTGTTCCCCATTCGATGTCTCGAATACCCGTGCCTCATTATCGATGATTTCGTGGAGAGGATCTTGACGAAGAAGGATATAGAGGATGTTCGGTACAGCGCAAAGTTGTTCGGGGAGGTCCAGACTGTGAGTCTTCTTGCTCAGTAGTGGCTGTTGTTCTCGATACCCGGGAATCCGAACTTTTCCGGTGCAATCCTCGTCGCCGAGTAACCTCCCCTGCCTTCTCGTACGCACGACCAAATTCATGCTGTACCAACCCCGATTCCACTCCCGAGACAATGGGTTATTTTGATGCAATGAAACATGGGACGAAAATACTGCAACTCTTGCATCCCGAATGCAGACCCAAACGATCCTCGCTGACGCCGCGGGGAGGACCGCGTTTCCCATTCAGTGCACTTGGTCGATACAAGATTACATAACGGAAAAGTTTTTGGCTAAGGAGGAGATGGATGGGTTATAGCATCGGCTTAAAGTATTCCAAAGTGTTCCAATCGTGAGTTGCCACGTCCTTTTTTAAATTTCGGCTTTCGGAGCACTTCCACAGGCAACAGTTCTCCTGCTCTATTGGAACGTGCGATGCTCAGGTTGAACTACACCCTGAGCAGCACTCCCAAGGCCTTGCTCAACTTGGGAAGGTGAACGAGACTGGAAGCGCGACTTACAATTCTTCCCGAATCCTTAGGCTGCCTTGGACCCTATTCCCCGCCCTAGTCGTTTCTGCTTATCTTTGTTGTCTTGACGACGAGGACTAGCTTTCCCTTGCTATCTGGGACTTATGGTTACGGGAATAGCCTTGGGAAATCTCTGCCCAGTTAGGCCACACCAGGCCCCTGTGCCGGCAGTCTGCTTCCTTTTACCGATCGGAGTTGTTCCCACACACAACAGGGCTTGCAGAAAAATCATGCGATACGATTCAAATTCTCTGCGTCCTAGGCACCGAAGAGCTCAACAAACCAGTCTGGATACGAACAACCATACCCGCTGTCTAGTGAGAACCTTCTCCGCTCGATACGGCAGCAGCTGATAAGATGACATCGGGGTAGGTCCCTGCGTAGCAAGTTGAACAGCGCTGAAATGTCCGTTGCTTTGTTTTCGCGAGGGAATGCCGCTGGATCTCCCCTCGCTTCTTAAGTTATTTCCTCCTCCTCCCTCGAGCTCCAGGATTACAAAGAGCAGCAAAATTACCCCTCAGGACCCAGGTTACATCTAGAATTACGAAGACCAAATCCAGTCCAGAATTACTGCAGGTCCTCGGTTCCCGTTCGACGGCACCAAGACGGGTATGAAGGGCTGGTCACTTTAGCTGTCCGCTGAACTACTTCTCAACTAATGCCTTGATTGGGTTAGCATGCAGGAACCAAAGGTAGCTAAGTTAAACAACGGGTCTCTGCTATCAAAGACGCGAAGGCCCCAGACCCATCACCGACAATAGCCGTGATTTCAGACTATGACAAGGTCTGAGGCTAATCGCAAGTGAGGGCTGTAGGGCTGTGGTACCTTTTTTTCATCGAGCACGAACCACCCGAGCGAAGGCCCCAGAGAGCCTCCTCTACCCCACTCAGCTGGCAAAATACGCTCATCAATATAGTGTGACCGGTATTCTCCACCGGAGCGGCACCAAGCCAAAGCAGGATCGCCGTCAGTCAAAGTTTCAACGATCGACATCGGACACTAGCAGCAGAAACTGAGGGTTCCCGACCTCGACCTGGTTAGTCCGCCACCTCAAGTCCGCCGTCCACTGCCGTTGGCGAATTTACAAATCAGTCCCTGTACTGAAGGATGGAACGGCCATTACCGTGGCCGAACCGCCTGTCCCACCTGCAATGCGCCTGTCGGATTCGTCTCCCCCTTTCCCTCTGTTCAGCTTATCAGAGCTCATCCAACGCTCTTTAATCCTCAATTTCTACACCAACAACGTCTACGCGTGTCCCTTCTATCGGTTTCCGGAGTAGCATTGGCCATCCCAATAAGGGCAACGTCCAGGCCGCCGATTCATGTGTCTTCCTCAAATCGAAAGCACCCCTTCATCCACGGGAGAAAACGCTCTGAAGTCGCCTCAAGTCTAGCTCGAGGAGCCAGTGACTACACGAACAACCTATCTTTCTCGTGGCCTCTCCCGCGGACCTGATCCGGACGGGGAGGGCTTAGTTATTCGAGAATCGGCGGAGGACCGCCTTCCAACATCTTCCGTCCTCGCTGAGGGGCTAAGCTGTCGCTGTATTACTTGCTGATGTGGATTTGCTAGGCTACAAGTACGTTCGGTGGGCTACTCGTACACAGTGCAAGTGAGGGCCGAATCATTGGAGGCAGATGTGGTCAGACAGACAGGAGGCTTAATACAATAGTAGAGGCGGAGGTTTCCCAGTAACAGTAAGAACCGTGTAAGTTGGTCTGTGCTGATGGGTGATATGTGTTTATCAACCTGGCGGGTGTTGACTCACTCAAAGTCCATTGCCTCATGACGATCAGCACCATGAAATGAGATTTTTCCTAACGCTAACGCTATAGAACATGGTTTCCGAAGAACCTTTGCTGTGCGGTGCTGGTGGAAGATGCTCGCTGATGCAATGTTACAGGGTATTTGGAAAAGGGAGAAATCAACCTAATCTGAAATCGAGTCTAGATCCTCTCTCGCAGACGATCTTTGTCTTGAGCCAACCAGCCTTTTGTGAGAAGATTTTTGGCAACGTCTCGCAGTCGATTATAGGCACGAATTGGGAAGTGGTCGAGCAGCGAAATCGTGCGATTCGGCAGAGTCCTGCGAAGAAACTCGAATGTGCCATTGGTATCCGTGGTGCGTCCGCTCTGAATCTTCCGTCGGCGGGTGAACGAAAACTCGCATCTTTCTAGATTTGGGCTTGGGTGTGCAGTGGGGCGCGCCATTGGTCTCTCTCGAGGACGTGACGGCGATTTGGATTGCTGAAGAACGAAAGGATCGTCAGCGATGTACCCGGAAACCAGCAATCACAGAGTACGAACACAATTAATGGGTATAAAGGGTGGAAAGTCTAGGAGCTGGGTGCCAGCTCACTTCGAGGTGGAAAGGTCGGAGGGACGTAGCCCGGGCTATGAGAGCCAGCCAGCTTAAATGCCCTCCAGGTCGGAAGTTCTCCGCACGATGCGGAGATCAATCTATTCTTCAGAAGTTCTGCTTTCTGGTCCATCATTATGATGCATCGGCGTCATATGGGTAGCAAAGCCGCGCGTGCGGTGGAACGGAGACACCTTCCCGAAGCGATGGAAACGGGCACGTGGAGTAATAAGGTGACCTTATGACTCTAAAACTCTCCGTTTAGGGCGTGCTTTGCTTTTAACGTCAGAAGTGAGCTTTTTTTGCTCGAGGAACCGGCCCTATCCGACTTACGCACCACGGCAGGATGTGCCGGCTTACGGCAAATCTGCAGAGCCAGTTTCTGTGTGGAAACGGTCATAAATAGAAAGAATGGAACCCTGTCGAGTAAATTTTCTCTCTATCCTTAACCGAGAGTGGCCTGCTTTTAGGTAGGTCTAAGGTGGTATTCGGCGCCGGCTTTGGACCTGGTCCCTCCATTTGGTCGTCAGGGTCCGCCCGCTATCTCCAGTTTCTCGCGTACGCCTCAAATTATTAGCGGTGAAGAAGACTTATCTGTTTTCCATTGCTCCTCGTTTTATTCGACTCGCATTCCCAAGTCTCCGAGCTCCGGCCCGTCCGAAGGAGCCTGATGCATCACCTGCCGATGAGTTTCAAGAACATAACACCACCGGAGTCTCCGAAAGTTGCTTCTTCGATTGACCCGGATCTTAAGCCCCTTAGGGCGGTAGCGGATTTGGAGGGTAGTGCATGTGGTCCGAGCGCCAGGTATCATGGTAGTAATGGAAGCTTGTTCATAGCTAGCAACTGCGTTCGATTCCGTCTGCCTTTGATATCTCTGTCGTATATTAAGGTTATATGGGGAAGCGGGATTGTCCTAATATGCAATTCCGCGGCCGGATTCGGGGTTCAGCTTCCCATGACTAACCCCTCCCGTGAACTTTACGTTCCATCGGCCGGGCTGAACTCCAACACCCTCCACGAGATTGAATTGGAGACTGACGACTCGACATGAGTGGCAAGGGACTCGACAACGCCCGTCTCGGGCGAGCGTCGAAAACGCAGGGCTGTCCGCTTGAAGCCTTGGTGGTAACACACATTTGTGCTATTCCTCCAAATCGTGCTATGGAGCTCGCTCGTGGGTTCATGGAGGATCCAGGCTGGTGCCGACCGACGAAAACGCTTGCGGCCAGCCGTAGCGATTACCTGCGATGATGCGAGCCCCAACAAGACCCAGGGTTCTTCTCTAACGCCTCTCGTGAAGTCCATGTACTGCGCCAGTTCACGTTTTCGGTGGAATCTAGAGCTTTTTGGCTTGTGCTCTCGTCTGCTGTGCCCTCAAATTCAATCCATCTTCTGTGGACGGTGAGCTCCGCGAGCCCCTCTCGACTGACTTGGCTCGGCCTCCAGACCTGTAGGTACGGCTTCCTCCAACGCAAGGGT
Source organism: Tulasnella sp. UAMH 9824 (assembly GCA_019633595.1). Classification (NCBI taxonomy): domain Eukaryota; kingdom Fungi; phylum Basidiomycota; class Agaricomycetes; order Cantharellales; family Tulasnellaceae; genus Tulasnella; species Tulasnella sp. UAMH 9824. Next base: position 42,910 of record WSUI01000150.1, on the reverse strand, counting down.
TCGACACCAAGACTGGGGCTGGGAGTTGATACTCCGGATTCAGTCAAAGTTCCAATGGCGTCGACATTCGCCGGGCGTAGCTACGGACGACAAAGGATAGCGGATGCCCAGTAACTTCACCTGCCTCCATCCATCACCTTCCGGTGTGTGAGTCAGCCGAAGACTACAGATGATGAGCCTACGAATGCTCACTTCGACCCAGCTATCTTATAAGCATCGATAAAGTCGAGGTAAGCTGATCGGGCTCGGCTTCAGTACTTGCGGGTCTGGCACCCTCTAACGCAGGACCTTGACACTAAGACCGAAGCTGAGGGCTGGTACTCCTTATCCATTCTAAGCTCCAACTATGTCGAAGCTCACCAAGCGTAGCGATGGACGGCAATAGACAGCAGATGCCGCGCAACTTCACCGCCCTCCATCCATCCCCTCCCGACGTTTGATGTCGGCTGCCGAATACCACGGATAAGTTTACAAACACATCCTCCGGCCCAGGTATTTCGCGAGCGTCGGGTTACTCCACTTAGTTGTGTGATCACACTGCCGGACCTTCCGAGGTTCTCCGATGAGGAAGCTAACTGACATGCTGGTAATTCGTTTGAAGGGCTGCGCAGTGCGACTCTTCCTTTCGATTCGAATTCAGGGTCAGCCTCGCCTACACGAGACGCCTCAAGAACTGCCAAGATTGCCGGTTCTCGTTTTCCAAACCTGATCGTTACTGCCGCATGCACATCAGCATGTAGCTCGATCCTGCTAGGAGTACCACGCAAGAGCCCCACACCGGGAGAATTTCAATGGGACAAGTGGCTCTTCTTTTATGGAACTTTCGTCCCTATTTGTAATCTCCAGCATTACTGTGGGACCTATTGGCAGAAATCGCGCTTGCACTTTGAACTGGAGGGGCGGCAAGCCACACAGGCCACGGGATCGTGGACGGGATCGATTTCCGGTATTTCTTTCCAAACAACAATAATAAATACAGCGAGGAATAGTAGTGATTGAACACATGAATTAATGCGGCTTGTGTACATGGGAGACGCGGAGCCGTATTCTTGGGCCGAGAAGGCTCCAATGAGGTTTAAGGTTCCGAGGACCTTCCGGTCCGAAGGTGAACAACAACATCCATAAGAGGAGCGAAATTTCTGTACGAAATGCCATCTATGTAGCTACTACTCGAGTACGTACGATAATCCACGCGTTTTGCTGAATGTAGACTTGTGACACGTCCGGTCATCGGTTGAATCGTTGCTTCCGTACCCAAATTACCCGCCGGAAGGATCATACCCCGCTTTCTCCCTAGTAATTACTACCATTAAAACTGCATCGATTCGGACTGACCCTACCTCCAACACTCGGGGGAAAGAGATAGGGGCGATTATGTAAGGATGTGGCGCTGCCAAGCCTTGCCATCCCACGTTCAAGACCCCGCCACCTCTTCTTTCCTCACCACCTGGCCCGGCGTCTTAGCTCAGCAATCGACAGCTTGCAACGCTACACAACCTCGTGGCCACGTCCAATAGCACCCCAAAAATCGAAATTCACGTTTTCCAAAATTCCCTCAACCCAAAAGTTCTTCGCAAGCCCCCAGGCACCAACTTCCGACTCCGACGATCAAAGACTGCTCCTCGCAATGCTTATGACGACACCAACACACAGTTTGTCCTTCACCTAAAGCCTTGGCGTTTCATTTCGAACCAGACAAAAACGATTCAGTCACGTGAAAGGCAGGGATATCTGCCTCCTTTTTCTGTTTGGTGCTAGCCGCTCGGCGATGTCATCGCCACCACCGCAGTCACGTCTGGCCAACCAACTTGCCCTCCAAAACCACAGCCAGGAATCCCCAAGCCCGCCGCGTAATTCCCTTGGCTTTTCGTGGCGTGTGAGTCACTTGGTGAGTCCTGACCTGCAAGGTGGAAGTGAGCAACCACAACGGTGGCTGACACGCGCGCGACGGAAGGCGTATCCTTCTCATCTTGTTCCACCATTTCCCCCTTGCCCGGACTCGGAGATCGAGTCACTTTCCAAAGCGAGTCAAGTATAAGTGGAGGACTCAAGCCGGAGAGAAGTCAAGTTCTCGCAAAACACACCCTCTCCGTTGTTATCTCTACTTACTCCTCCACTCGTTCTCGCCACCAAGCCCCCTTTTGGCATTCAACATGAAGATTCAACCTCGACCAGAGTCCCTAATTTCTACCTCAACTGTTCTCCCATCTTCACTTCCTACTTCAAATATCGTTTTCACACCATCACAAGAACAAGAAACCGTCACGCGACCGCCGTCACGAGCTGGTTCGGTATCATCGCTTTTGGCCATCGATATTCCTCCATCCCGGGTATGCTTCACCACTATATTTATACAAAGCTCCTCCATTGACTGATATCTCCTCATCTATAAAGCCGTCTCGTCCGATTACGTATGCAGACTTGGAGGGATTCCGACGCCGGTGCCGGTTGGTCGTCGTCAACCCTGACCCGGCGGGCAGCGACGAGTCCAACGAGGTAAGCCAACTGAGCCCTCTTCGTTGTAATTTCGACTTTGGCTGAAATCACTTCTTCAGGGCGACTCTAGCAGGGCATCCAAACGGCGTTGGCGAGAAGTCAGCGTGATGAGCGTCCCCCCCCCCCCACCTCCACTACCAAAGCCCAAGCGCACCAGCACATACAAGGGCTTACGTCGTCCCGAATGCGGGATCTGCAAAGATCCGATCACCGTCAAACCCAACAACGCGGCAGGACCAACTCCCGAGGAGGCCGTCGCAACCGAGAACCTCACCGGCGTAGCGTTGAGGTGCTACGGAGCCCACCTCGGCCACACGTACTGCTTCCCTTGCTTGGCGACTTACTTCCGGACCAAACTGGGTGATGCGCCATTCCGAACGGTGTTCCCCATTCGTTGTCCCGAATGTCCCTACATCATCATCGAGGATCTCGCGAAGAGGATTTTGACCAAGAAGGACATGGAGGATGTGTGGTACTGGGCAAAGTTGTTCGGAGAAGTCCAGACTGTGAGTCTTTTTGCTCAGGGTGGCTGTGTTTTCCAGCCACAAGGATCTGAACCGTTTTTTGTGTGACTCCAGTTTTATTGTCCCAATGGTGCCTGTGGGGCGAGGATCGAACAGCCTACTCCGGAATGCGCTAGGACGACTCGGCGGGCTAAGTGCCCTGCATGTCAAGAGGCGTTCTGCTATCGTTGTCAGGTCAAATGGCACGAAGGTATGTTTACTCTATCACTTCTTAAGATAAGATTAGGCTGGTGGATCTTAACGCCGACGTTCCCCTATTAGGAAAAACCTGCGCTCAACACGCAGTAAGTGGACCTCCACCCTTCAGACTCACCACCATGTCTCACTGATATCGTTTTCATTTGAAACTACAGCGCGCCAGTGGAGCAGTAACACTTGACAGAGCTCTGGAGAAACTAGCCAAGAAGGAGAAATGGCGCAGGTGCCCGAAATGCCGAATCGTCGTCGAACGGCGTGAAGGTTCGTTCCGTTCCTTTTCCCTCCCCTTCCCGTCACCGCCCTACGATTATACCCTTCCTTCACATTATCTTCTAACACACTTCTCCACTTAGGCTGTCGCCACATCATGTGTCGATGTGGGCACGAATTCTGCTACAAGTGAGTTTCACCCCTCAGACTTTCCTATCACCCCGATACCGTGCTGATATTGGCTTTCATTTGTGCAGCTGCGGAAGAGAATGGCGAAACGGGTGCGGCGCACTCCGAAGTATCATATGTTTCCCTACCAAACCTCAATCATGGCCTGAAACGCGGAGCAGGGTCGTCGAGGTGATCCGCGACTTTTTCACCTTCCGAAGGAGGGACGAAACTGCTTAAAAAAACGGGGGTCACGAACGGTGGTCGTAGCTGATACCAATTCCCACCTGCTTCTCGTCCCGAGTTTCTCTCTCTCTCTCTCCGGCTTTCTTTTCTTCTTCTCTCTCCCCATCCCTCTCATTTCATTTTGGTCGTACTTTATTTCCAGTCCTCCTTCCTCGAGGAGTACTTTTATGGCTGTATCCCTAGCTATGCTGTTTCCATCACATATAACTCCCATCTCCTGCTTGGCCCCTCGTTTGGCCTACCATCGAAATCATGAGCATGGCTGGTTCCGAGTTTCGTCTGGAGGGGGGGCAACGAACCGGATCACGTGACTCACGGTCCTTGAGTGTGTGCCGTACTCTTTTCACCGCCACCGCTTCAATCTGAACAGCTGAAACCGCACCTCCCTAATGCGGTGCCCAAACCGCCATGACATGGCCCTCTCGGTAGCCTGCACTTGCTTATGTGAGCTCTCATCTCCCTGAATGTGGACCGACTACCTCTACGCTAGAAAAAGCTGATGCCGCCTCGTTTCTAGGAAGACTGTTCTATTCGTTTTCTTCCCATAGACTTTCGCTCGAACCACAACCTACCTCTCGACACGCACACGAGTACTCTCGAGCGGAGACCAGTTGAAGCAACAGATGGAGCAAACTCGTATTGTAAAGTCCACCAGACGGCGTCGAGCTGCTTGGAGAATCACCAACACAACTTCCAGCTCTGAGCCAGGCCCATCGTCCTCAAGTGCACCATCGGCACCACGGGTGAGCAAAGGTCCTTTGGCCCCTGACCTTATTGTCCCTAACCATCTGCTGGTATGCATTTTCAGTCCATTTCTTCGCCGCTCAACGTGACGACGGAGTTCGGTCAATACTATGGTGTGCGGAACGGACCTCGCCTCTTCGTAACGAACCCAGACCAAGACACCATGGACGAGGTAAGAGATGAGTAAAAGCGCCAGCTTGAGCTGTCGAAGTGGTTAAACCTCTTGCCTCGTGGATCATAGACGACATCCGCAGTGTACACACCGCCACACCAGCGTGAAGCACGCACCCGCGCCGACGCCAACCACACCTGGCACCCAGCAACTACGACTCCTCGCATCAACGCATCCAGCTCGTCTCTAGTAGAGCCCGAATGTGGGATCTGCGGTGACAAAGTCCTGCTTCTGAACGAAAGCCCGTTGAGCGCGCTGGAAGTCAGCTCACCTACACGACCGCTGGGTATCGCTTTGCCCTGCTACGGGATGGTGATCGGCCACACCTATTGTTTCACTTGCATTTCGGGGTACCTCAAAACGAACTTGGCGGAGGCTTCGTTCCGCACCGTCTTTCCTATTCGGTGCCCTGAATGCGACTATATCATTATGGACCAACAAGCCGAGCGAATCTTGGACCGGCAAGACTTGGAAGGGCTGTGGCATTGGGCCAAGCTGTTTGAGGAAGTTCAGACTGTGAGTCTTGTGCGGTAAACGTGGTCAGTCTGCTTGGGTGAGCTAACGTGTAGGTGTTGCGTTGCAGTTCTATTGTCCGAACGGCCACTGCGGTACTCGGATTGAGTTACCATCTCGAGAATGCTCCCGCTCCCTCCGAAAGACCGATTGTCCTGAGTGCAGAGAGGCATTCTGTTTCCGCTGCCAGTCGCCATGGCACGAGGGTAAGTCTAGGGTTTATCGGCATCCTCTCCGACTTGGTCGTATTAAAGATTGTTCTCTTTCCCTACTTTACCAGGCCAGACTTGCGCTCAGTTTGCGGTGAGTCCGGGGACACCTTGCGTCCTGCTTTCATGGAACTGACTAGCCGGTTCATTCCCACCTGAATATCTAGTACACATCAGGAGCGGCGAAACTTGATAAGGCCCTTGAAAAACTGGCCAAAAGATCCAATTGGCGAAGGTGTCCGAAGTGCCGCATCGTCGTCGAAAGAGGCGAAGGTTAGCAACATCCTAAGCCCCCTCAATCTGACAGTGGGCCAACTCTCTCTGTTTTGCGATACAGGGTGTCGCCACATTATCTGCCGATGCGGCCACGAATTCTGTTACAGGCAAGCCCATCCGATATCTCGGTATGTCTGCCTCGAAGCTTACGATGCGTCGTATTCTCTTCTGCTTAACCAGGTGCGGAAGAGAATGGAGAAATGGGTGTGGACAGATTAGAAGTGTGCTTTGCTTCCCCATGAGGCCCGATTCGTGGCCGGAGACGAGAAGTCGAATCGCTGATTTCGTCCAGGATGTCTTTACACCTCGACGCTCTTCCTCTTGAAGGCCAAATTTCACTCTTCGAGGACTTTTCAAGTTTTATCGTGTCTTTGATTCGCTTGAACACTCCCGCTCGGACGTTGACTTGTATGTGTAAAGAGATTATGGTACTATGGACATTGTACTACTAGGACTTTTGTACACTTCAAACTGAATAATATGACGTATTGGAACCTGTGTGTTGAGATTCGGCCAGAATTAGGAGGGAAACCCGAAATCTACGATCAGAGCAACAGCGCAAAGTACCAGGTGGGGAGCGGCAGACACTGAATGTCAGCTAGTGACGGCAAAATCGACTCGAATGTACGAGCAGAACTGGCGCCTTTGCGTGCCAGTGAAGGGGCGCTGATCAGTAATATGCCGAGTTTGAGGAGAGTGGAGTCTCTGACTTTGTTCGGATGTGCACCTCCAGTCTGACTGGCTCCATGGGCTAGAAGTCAACAGTCAATATAGAGCGAATTAGAGCTGAGGCAGTGACTCTACGCACCTCTCTGGGATCAAGTCTGTTTAACTTGGGACATAGATTGTATGTCCTGCGTCGCTCGCGAGCAAGACCATCAACGCGGCCGGAATCCTGGTAGTCAGACTCCGTTAACGTTGTTGGCTCCTGAACATTCAAGTTTCTAATGAGAGAGTTCTGGCGACCTCTATCTCTATCTCCGATTCCACCCAACCTTTCCAACTGGGCTTGAGTAGCTAGACAAGCCTGGCGCCGAGCGTCTTCCTCTCGATGGGTGTGGGTGAACACGGGAAGTACTTCAGCGTCATCTGAATTTGCATCTGCCGCGCGCTTTCAAACCCAGTATGACACAGATTGGTACCATCGACACTCATCGATGTAATGTTCCATCTAAAGTTAGTTAGAATTCGGGACACGGTTTGATCACGGTTCCGGCCCCTCACCAACTCGTCGAGCGACATAACCTCAGCTACTAAGCTGTCACATCGTAGGCAGAGATGTAGTTTGCCAATGGTCATCGCGCCTTAGTGGGTGATTCCAGGCCAAAGGTCAAGATCTTCCATAATACGGTCGATAAAGGGACATATCTGGGCCGCTGTTTGCACTTTGGAAGTGTGAAATGCCTTTCCGAGCCACGCAGTGTCGCAGTAGCTCCCAGCTAGGCAACACTCGTGTGTTAGCAAACGGAGAAACCATAAAGTAGCTCTGCAATTTGCGCAAAAGGAAACGGAGGTCGCAGCAAGCAAGTCATCTGCGTTCAATTCGAGGGTGGGACCGAACTCCAGGGGGAGGTCTTCAAAGGGATCCTTGCCCGCTTCTATGCTTCGTAACTTTTGTGAGTGTGGTTTTTCAGTAAGGAAGAGTCTTAGCGAGGCAACAACCTTCTCCTGGTAAGTCCTTTTGGCTGATGAAACCTCGGCTGGGCTTTTAGCCCAGAGATTCTTACTGACGGTCGCGTCTTTCGAGGATTTGATGAGTTTGTCACGGTTGGAATTGCGAAAAGCTTGCCAGGATCCAAGAAGAAGCTGTCGCATCTAGGTGGTGAGGCCTTCGGCTGGTTCTTCACCCATTCTCAGAAATACCCCCAAATTGCCTTTGGTTTCAGGTTCAAGCGATCTTGAGCTTCTTTACGTAGCCGGCACTTCCCGTATCGCTTAAGAAACGGGACGAGTTTTGGGTGAAGATCCTCCCAAGCTAGACGTACGATGGTCAGGAAAGGCAATGGCACGAGCCTATGCAAAGCGAAAGGCTGACCTTGATCTGTCAATGGTTCAGGATGGAAAACCAGCGCCTCGATCGTTTCGTCCCACTCCTCATCAAACTCTGGGCCGCTGAAAATCAGTCGTCAGCTGGCATATTCTTTTTACTCTAGAGGATTTTACCACTAAAACAATCTGCAGCTTCCCTAGAATTATTCAGTCCTAATCGAGTCTGCGCCCTTATAGAGTCCAAAGGAACGTATTTCAAACCCTTAATTTGCTATTCACGCTGTTAGAGAGCTACGGGAGCTATATATGTATAGTACGACGAGCTTTTGTAATTTCGAACTTCAAGGAGATCCCTAATTACTCAAAGGGATGCACTTCAAGCCCGGATGAGGAGCCACCTCTGGTTATTTGCGCCACTCTTGGTCCACAAGCAGACCTAATCAAAAAATAAAGAGGATATATTGGTCAGATTTTTGCAGTGACTGGTCAGACATAGGGGTCTCAGCCTACCTTGGCGCCGTCCTGCGCGCTCCCCTGAGCCAGGTCCACGACCAAGTTGGTTCCGGGAAGTTGAAGGCTATCAATGAAGAGGTATTTTGGTAAGCGCGATGCAATTATCATTTCCCTCGAGACGTACTAGTATCCGTTCGAGTCGCCGGAAACGTCCCATTCAGTTCTGATGTCTCTGTTACCGGTCGGGAGAACACCGTCTTGGAGTTGTTCGTTGGGGCGCACAGAGAGGTAGGTGCCCGTGGCAACGTTGCGGAGCCTGTAACCCTGAACGCCTGGTTCAAAGTCCCACTAGACGCGGGCACGGAATTCCATGTTAACGGTCAGCAAACAATTAATCGCACTCTATGAACATTGTCCATACCTGTTGATTGTTACCTTGAGTGACCTGATAGCCAATAATGGCGGCACCGTCATTGGGGTTGCTTCCACTCAAGTCCATTGCAGTACCCGAATGGGCGTTTCGGACCCAGTATTTACCAGGTGGGACAGCGCCCTGATAACGACCAGCACCTCCTCCACCTCCTCCACCTCCTCCCGGCTGAGGTAGAGGTTGTTGGCCACCTGGGACATCGCGACGGTCATCGCGGTGGTCACCACTGAGGTCTCTGTGGACTCAAACAGTCAATGTTAGTGAACGATGGAAGGAAGCGAAGGGCAGAGCGGGCTCATCGACGTACCGGACTTTCTCGAATTTCCACCTTTGTTGGCGAGCCTCAGTGTGGCCCCATAGGTTGATCTAGTGGAGTCATAGTTCGCCTTTTGTATCAGAAAACGAGAACAAGTCGACTATGCTTTGGGTAAACTCACACTTGTGCCGTTTTCATCTTTGCCCATGTCTAAGTCGATGACACCTCTACTTCCCTTTAAGTAAATACTTTCGAGATACGAATTAGTATGCAGAACTCTAAAATATAAAAATGGGAGTAAGACGAACTTGTAGGTGTTATCCCCGGCGTCGCGGATATCCCAATGACTCGCTCCGCCCTCGGTATCCTCAGCTTCGACCCTGGTTCCATCGCCTTGTCCATCGACATGAACGTAGCGGCGGCTCGAGACGTTACGAAGGATGTAATAGTCGTTCTGCTGACGGACCTCCCACTGGTGACCAAAGTCCGGTGAGACATGATCTCGAACACAGTAAGTATCTGAGGAAGGCGACAAACCTCTTGGTTGCCTGACCCTGGGCGGGAGTCCCATCCGTGAATGGTTCCGCGGTTCTTCTCACTGTTATCGAGGTAGGTTCCGGACTACGGGATGGGGAGGTTAGTGGGTGTTTGCAGGACTGCCGCTATGAACACAACCTTGAGATTCCTAATGCGGTAGACCCCCGACTGGATTGTCATGGTGGGAAGCTGTCAATGCTGGAAAGGAATCTCAAACTGATCCTTGGGGGAGTGGGATGATGATAGAGCCCTCTCTTTGCTGGGCTGTATTTATAGGTCGGGCTCGATGACGATCGCAATCGATGATCGGACAACTGGACTTGAGCTTGACGATATCTCCGAATAACTAGGCCTCAAGGAACTTTCCACCCCAGATCTGATGGCCAGTCTAGAAATTTGGGGCTTGGGTGAGATGGGACGATGGGTGGGCGGAGTTGGCTGTGCAGGGTATGGAAGCTTGTGGCGTCATGATATCAGGTGCCTCGCAAAGGACTCACCTATATGGTTCTTCCGCAATTTTGAGATGCCGAGTGAACCGGTGCCTGTCGGATGGTATGATTAGCTTCTAACGGAAAGGATATCTGCTGGGTTGCGAGACAATAGTGCGGTCGGGTGACGTCGATCGGTTTTCCCTGTCCACACAGCCGACGTCATGCGTAGCGAAATTAACTCATGCAAAGAACCGCGTGACATATTCGACGATTCTCGACTCCAGAGAACGAGACTGTCAAATACGGATGCGATATTATTGCGGAAGCCCGAGGAAAAGGCTGGCCACAAGTCACGTTAGGCTTGCCAAAAGGGATAACTGCTAGGGGGTGGGAAGGTTCGTATTCGAAGGTATGCGGTATAGTCGAACAAACCGGCTAAGCGCAGAATCCGGGGATAAAGAGGAGAATTAAAAGGCTTTGGAGTGCCGTTCTTCTGATTAGAGCTTAAAAGTTTAATTAGGAAAGGTTCCGTCGTCGGGGTGGAGAATCCGCAAGGTCAAAACCGCGGCCGCGTGGTCCCCGATCTCTTACCAGAACTTACTCGAAAGTTGGTTTTTCCTCGTCCCTTGAAAGTAATGGTACCCATGCTCTTCACAACCAGCAAGGTTCGCGCTGACCATCCGATGGAACAAAGTTTCCTATTAAGGCCGGTGCCAACTTGAACGGCTGTTTCCTAAATAGCGCCCTCGTGTCCTGCTAAGGCAGATTCAGATAGATTAGCACGGAAATCAAATACCGCACATCGCGTGGTGCCCTCTTTCCCCGTTTCATGCCGCAAGGAGATGTGTTTAACAGCATACTGAAAGCCAATCCGCTATTCACTCTCCGGTGTCCTAATTGTAATGCAGACAGCATTACCGTAAACTTCACTTCACTTAAGGCTAAACGTCATCACAGCCTCATTTTTAGGAAATTAATATATCGAATCCCCTTAGTCATTCATCCACTGTCTCCAAGATCAGGGTATCCTGTTGGGTGGCTTCCTACATATTCTGCGAATAGTCTATATCTATCGAGACAGTGCTTTGTAGTCAGTTCCAGAAATGGCGTTGCACAAATATCTTCATCAAAAGTAACTCGCGCAACGCGGCTTGCGATCGCCACACGTGCACTGAGCGGGGTGCATCGTGCTTTGCCCTTAGGAAGAGTCGGCTTCTGTAGTTAACCTCACTGCAAATAGGAGATAAAGATAAACCTTACTTGCGTGTGTTGGAGAATTTGACATGGAAGAAGCAATTTGGATCCGCCGATCCTTCAGACCACGATGCGCGGGAGGACCCGGACCCTGGTGGCGTGAGAGCCAAGCCTTTTGTAAGGCACCATAAAGGGGACGAGCATGTTATTGTGACATGAAATGCGATCGGTTAGTTCGATCCTCGCCCGTATAGTTTTAATTGCTAGGCGATCAGACGTGCGTGGTAGATGACGCGTATGCCTGACATATGTCAGTGGGCGAGCTAGCTCTGCCTTCCTGTTGACCGAAGCACGCAGCGTATTCATTCGGAGGATTAGATATCTCCTCCCTTCCAACGGTACTGATTGCAGAATGATCCGTGCTCGAGCCCAGCTCGAGAGGGTAGAAGATGACCGACCGCCCTCTCTTCCAAAGGTTGGGCTTTCGATGAGGATTGTCTCAAGAATTAAGCTGAGGATCGGCCGCAACGGGAACGAGGAAGTGCAGTGTTGGTGCAAACTTTCGGTCGTGGGGGGAGGTCAGCGGTGAAGTTGGAGGTGAACCACCCCTACCCCGGCCTTCTCGCGTGGCTTTGGCGCCGAGCTTTTTTCTCGGTGATAACTTGATCGGCATTCTAGTAGCTAGCTTTCCACTAAATCTCCGCCGGGCTTGACCGGGGCATGACCATTGTAAAGAGAAAGAATCCAACAAGCTGCCCGAACCGGGTTTTCATTATCATGGCCGCAATCGAAAGTGAACATGACTCAAATAGAAGCCCCAAAGCCTCCAAAAAGATGTGGGGCCTGTGAATAGAAGTAAAAATATGTGACGAGTGAGCCAGGGAGGTGGGAGATTCCCCGTACTCGCATATCACTGGTATTCTTAATGACGGGATCAGGCTAAACGCCCTCTGGGGTCAGGCAAACTTCATATCACCGGAAAAGAAAGGAAAATAAGCGCTCTTGAAAGATTTAAGACCGATAAATTAAGTCTCTCATATTGCAAAGCACTCGGGCTCGTCGATTTCGAAGCCATAAGATTAGTAGCAGATTTGCGGAGCACTCTGGGTGACTAACTCAATGGTTTCGCAACTCAATCAGAGCATGTGATATACACACTCGAGGATAGGGCTAATATGTACTAGTGAATGGTGTGATTTCACCGGGTGTGTAGCTCCAGCATGGTAGGAGCACCAGCAAGGCCAGCACAACGACCGCTCTGATAGATTGGAAACGTTCCTCCAATGAGATAAGCGGTAACCCTCGCTAGGCTAAACCAAAAGGCAATAGTGGTGTAGTAAGGCCATTTCGCATAGATTCCAGAAATCCCTCAAAACGTAAGCACAAAAGGAGAAGTCGATTAGAAACATGCCGTACCGGCTTGTATCGATTTTCCCGAGATCGTGTCTATGGGGCAAGCCGCCCCCAATTCGAATATCAGAGCAGTATTCTTTGAGATCTAAGAGGGAACCCGGAAGTCGGTAGAAGAACGGCGCAAGGAGCCATGTTCAGTGCCAGTGACACTCGAAATGCGAAGTTGAATAGTAATGAGTCGCCTCTTTTCAAATAGTAATGATGATGATGATATTAAGGCGCAAGTTGGAACAATTGATCTCGGCAGCGAGTTGATCAGGTCACGAAGCTCATGCCGGAACCCATCAGATGACCCTGTCCACAGGGTGCAATGCACCACCTCGCCAAGACTCTGTGCCATCAATGTTATCCTACCACCATCACCGCATCCGTAAGACACTATTAGTAATACATATTGGCAAGTAAGAGTGCAAAGACTCGATAACCGGGCATTCGTGCCAAACGGATGCTGAGTGAGTTCGCAACCTCTTACTCCCCGTCACTAGCGATGGGCGATGCGGGAAATATCAAATAGAGGCGTAGAGAGCTGAAAATTTCCAAAAGGAATTGTGCCATTTTCGTCATGACCAAGCGCATGCTTCGTGCCCCTTGAGAGCATGATCACCGTCAGAGAAGCTGCCACTAGGGCTGCTTCAGGACCGGTATGTCCTGAAAGGTCTCACTTCCAAATTGCTCCGTTGATGGCTTTGGGTAGTTTGTACGTGTTTCGGTGGACTAAAATAGCCCAATGCTCGTCAGGGCTTGAGGACAAGTATTCGCCCCATGAAATGCGATGTTCGGGGCGTGAGAAACTGTACAGTATAGCGCAAACCCGTCTGGCGCGACGCCATCACCAGGCTCCCCATTCAGTAACGCCGAAATATCGGGCCGTGCCGCATGTAAGGAAATTGCATTATTGCCCGTGCTAATGGAGGACTTCCCGCAGACAGAATTACTCTGATACTAAGGGTGAACTGAGGAGAAGTCGCACATCAAGCCACAAAATTACCCGAATTGGCCACCTTCCCACTCCAGACCCTCGTTTTGCACGGTGACACTCGCTGTTACTTGCCAAAATGTGGCAAGGCCCCCTAACCCTCTGCCACTTGACTTTGGCCGATGTTACTCGTTACTTGAGGTCTGGGACCCTACAACCACGTATGCCGGCTTAAGAATAGGTCCCTGAAGCTAATCCCGCCTTCATGGCGCGCTTTCAGATTGGGGGATATGAGATTTACCATGAGTGGGAGTAGTCGGGCGAAGCAACACTTTCGGTCAGGCGACGGTGCACTAAGGGTCTGTGACTCTCAGGGTTTGAAGTATCAAGTGTCGAGTGTCGCGATTTGTCTGCGGGAAGTCCTCCAATATCCTGCGTAACCACAGTCGTATCCAAGTCACGACGGTGGGATGGGATCCTGATGCACTTCAACTCGCTGGGACAAGATTCATCGCCAAAGTCCCATTATGAGCACCACGGTTGTACTTTCCCAGAATGAGGACTGAAACTACACCGAAGCTGCTAAAAGTGGTTGTCAAGGGAAGAATTCCAGAGGTGCAGTAGCTTTTTGCCGGAGTTAGCTGTGCCCGCGTAGAAGGCACGTGCCGCAAATCCGAAATCGAAAGGAAGACATGAGCGATGCGGAAATTGAGTGGACTGACATAGATAAATTAAGTGCCATCCCTCTCCTGTGGGAATTAATCTTTACTATGGAAAAGACCGTGCCGGGAAGGAAGCTACTCAACGCTGGCCAGGGCGCTTAACCCGTGTCCTTTAAGGAGCTCGCCCAAGCTCTTCGAATGAACCGAGACAAGACTGTTCATGATGGCTTAAGCCCTAATTACCCAAAAGATACTACAAATTTTCCTATTTTGGCTGACTTGTTTGTCAATACCTCGTACAGGTCGCCGCAAATATGGGATAAAGTAAGTTGGAAGGAGGAATGCGTCAAACCAACACCCCGGTTCCCACTTTGCTCTATTCGGCCAAACTAATATTCATTCCCAAAGCCCGCTTATTATTTGACCTGTACAGACCCTACCGAATGAACGTTAACTTGTGCCTTGTCCAACCGATAGGGTGGGGTTAGTGGCTAAACCTTTTCGCAAACGAGGTTTTCATGGAAGGAAAAGTCTTCCTATCAGGTACTCCACGTCGCCCAACTTACTCAGGTAGATTAGAGTGGCGAATAGAACTGTTTTTGTAAGACCTGGTACCGCCAAAACTACATTTGGCGGTAATCGCCCGTATCGAAGGAGCCACGGTGTTTGGGAGAACGGTGCTCCTCTGGGTGAAACCCGACTGGCTGAAAGACAGTTAAGCCTCTTGAGCCAGCAGGATTGGTTAAATTATCTTTCTGAGAACTGTTAAGCATTCGTGAGTATCCGGAACGACCGGGCAGAGAAGCTACCGAGGTCGAACGAATGGAAATCTTTCTAGGACGGGCAAGACGGTGCTCTCGGCAACGCCGAACACTTTAGAGAATATATCAAACAAGATAGGTCAAGTGGTAAATCCAAAACGCCCCAAAATATGAATTTTATGAGAGCTTAGTCTATAGATTGGAGATTGTCACTATCAAGCCATCGGTTTGAATTTAACAACGTAAAGGGGATATTACAGGTGCTGAGAAATAATGAGAGCGTCCAGTGTCTCACGTTTCAGCCCTATTCCCGTTACGCTAGTAATTCCTCTAATGGACTTGACTAGATACCAACTACGTGCTAACTGGTACCCGTGCAAAATTCCCGCAGCGTGCTGCGTTTGTCGGGGCCTATCGCGTGCTGCGGATCGGACAGTCCAAGTGTTACCTGTACACGAGCTGAAGTGCGAATGTGATTATTATATGTGCCCTAGGAGTGAAATCAGATCCTGCCACTCTAGTAGTTGGTCTCTGGATCAAGGGCAATCTAGGGTCCAGTCTCCCGACGCCATACGGAGATGCTGAGCCCGTCACACGACCAGCAAGTTCTCTTTGCGATGTTCGGCAATTCTCTTCGCCCACTAGCTACTCTCGATCCCGAGAAGATATTGCTGCGTCGTTATGAATTTGCATGTGGCCTCTTTATCCTCTCTATTTTCCCTTTTGCCCGCAGATTGAAGGCAATATTTGACTGTTGATGGGTCCCTCATTTCTACCGCTACAGTAATGTACGAAGTGGTGGCTGTTATTTACGTCGTTGCGGCGCCTGTTCCTGCTTCTTTGGAAGGGGATTGAAGGTGACCTGTGTCACACATGTGATAGTTCATGCACGCGCGCAGTTCCTCACGCAAGCTAGTTAATACTAATAGGAGAGTACCCTGGTTGCTGTGATGGGGCTCGGTATGGATTAAGGACGGAAGAGTGGCTCGGCGGCGTAGCTGGACGTCTCTACGAGTACCGACGCCCTCGCCGGAGGACTGAAGAACCTTGACACACTTGACAGGTTCTTGCCTGTGTACACCCAGTGGTGGCCAAATGTGCTACGCAAATGGACTTCATTGGGAAAACACAGCGTTATGCACCGGTTGCGTGCTACTTGCATCAAACGTCAGTCCCTTGGCGATCACGTGAGGGCCCAGATCCCGTTACTTGTTCCCACAGAGCGCTTGCCAGCCTTCGTTCGCCACCACCATCATCAGCGCACCTTTGTTACCAGTGGCGCACAGGAAACGATATGCAACATGCAAACAACGCACTGAATTATTCAGGAGAAGGGATCAGCATTAGCCTTCACACAGATGAGAAGTCACCACCGACACGCTGCCTCGTGGCCTCCCCTTGCAACCCGACAAATTGCCACCCAGTGTTTACCATCCCACCCGCGCCCCCATTTTACGTCTTCGCGTACATATACTAGAGGACTTCTTCGGGGAAACAACACGCGGAGCTTACATCCTCGTGGCGTGCCAAAAGTCCAAAATTTTCCAAAAGGAGCAGGTGATGTTCAATCGCAGTTCGAACAGGGTCCTTGCTTTGGAACGCGATGACCAGAGTTTATAAACTCTCCCAGCTCAACACGAGGCGGTTGGACTCTTGCTTCACCACCTCCCCAGCTCTCGTGGTTTTTCACGACGTTTCTTTACTTGACTTCACGCTTCCTTGACTCTCTTTTCTTTCGATTTACGACAGGTTCCACGTTTGGCATCCCGACTTTTTACGTTCGACTCGCTCTCTTCACACAAGCCTTCACAACACAGCCATTCCAACTTTGTACCAACCACCGAATACGCAGCTCGACAGCACCAATATGTCCTACCTCAACACTACTCTCCCACTCGCCCAACCCTCCAGCACCAACCTGGCCCACCTCGCATGGGAGCCAAAGGAGTACACGAATATGACGCCCGACATCCGCTCCATGACCACGGCCTCGCCCGTTCCGACTTCCTCCAAGCCATCATCCGAATTTCTCCGTCCTTCGTATGAAAGTCGTTGGTCCGAGTCTTCCACGAACCACCCGACTCACAATACCCGATCCACTCGGAGGACCGCCACGTCCACCGAATACTATGACGAAGAAGAGGACGAAGATGACGAGCTAGAGTTCTGCAGCCCGCGCAGATCGCCTAGACCCACATATCACTCCATCTATTCGCGTTCCTCACTCTCCATCAGGCTCAGTCAGGCGTTCTACCTCTCATCTACCACGGCCGGTCCCCCGCCACCCCTCCCGCCGTTCCCGTCGGAGTTTGTTCCCGAGGGACTCCCTCGTAAATACACGCCGGCAGCTTCACCGGTCGTGGGGGAGTTCGATCCGAATGCGGATGATGAGCGCTATTGCGTTACGCGGTCAAAGCGGAGCGTTGCAGCGAGCTTAAAAAAGCAGCTCAAGAGGATGTTTAAGAGGAGTTCCGGATCGGTTGCTCGGGCTCTCTAATTGCCTTGAGGAGGCATCTATGATCAAACTTTACTAGCGCATTGTGGGCTGGTGCGCAAAGACATTCCACATTGAAAGTATATATACCCATCGAACCCTATGCTTGAAATCTTTCTCTTTCACGAACTATCTTCTATGCCCCACCCCCTTTCTAGTCTCGTAGTCGCTTCCTTATCTGTCGCCTTGGGCGTGCCACTACGACCTGCCTCTAGCGCAGCACGTCGGCCGCGGCTTGATGGCCGCATCTCTTATCTATGTATTAGTACTGGAACAGCTCTTTGGTCTGTATTCAGCTCGATCGCTACAATATTATTTTGTGTCTGAAAGTACCCATGTCTGCGTGGTCACGATGGAGAACACCGGGACATGTTTCCAGGTGGGCCCGGCAAGACAGAAGTACGCTTACAATGAGGCTCTACCTCGTCTGACATTAGTATTCAGTGTAGCTATGCCAATTTATTCTCGTCAGACGTTCCACATGGCGATATCGGGGCACGGAAAGTTCCTCTTAGGGGATTGAGGATAGGGAGTGGTGCGAATATGTGGGCTCATCTTCCCACTTCGGTACATCAATCAGGACCACATACACACAAACACCGCCGTGCCGGCAGGTATATATATATTGATCCCTCAAAGAATGTGTACCGATTGATAACAGCTGGTACCGCCCACCATAGCCGCCCGCCCCTTCAGAGTCAATCTAGACCACTTCCGAGTCGATTGTGGCACCAATCACCCTCACCTATTCAAACAGGAAAGAGACGCGAAACTCCTAAAAGCACGATGGATGATGGGCAGTCAGAGGCGGCAGACGCTAAGTATGTGTCAAGTTTGAATCCCGAGTTTGGGGATGCCCGGGGCTTCTGGAACAGATATGAGGAACTCGCAGGGAGCAACGACCGTGAGTTGTCTAACGACCTGAACGCCAACCTTGACACTCTTTTAATCTTCGCACGTACTAACTCACTCGAGCCGTCGGTAACTATCATTGAACAAACCGTTTTATTCACTCTACTCGCGCCTGTTTCAGGCCGGGTTATTTTCGGCAATTAACACAGCTTTCATTTCCTTTACGATGCCCTCCCTCTCGCCCGGCAGCTTTGATAGGACGAATGCACTCCTCGAGCTCGTCCTGCTAAAGCCAGATAACGGCACAATCGTTCGTCCAAGTCCCTCCCCGCCGTTCTCGCCGAACGCTTCGACCGTGCTGGCTAACTGTCTCCTATACGCAAGTCTCTGCTGCAGTTTGCTTGCGGCAGCGGGTGCGATGCTCGGCAAAGAGTGGTTACGAAACTTCGACCGAAAGGGACAAGTGGCATCACTTGGCGACCAGGCCCGCCTCCGCCGAAAGAAATTTAGGGCAGTGCAGAGGTGGTATTTCAGGGAGAGTATTCAATTGTTTCCCTACACTCTCCTCCTCTCCGTGGTCCTGTTTTTCGCGGGTCTCGTTCCATACCTCATCGGCATCAACAAAGCCGTGGCCGGTATAGTAATTGCATTTATCGCGTGTGGAGTTTCTGGTTGGACTTTCACGATTTGCTCGTGTGTATTGGACCCATATAGTCCATACCAGACTGTCCTCACGTACTTCATTCACAACTCACTTCATCAGGAGGAGCGCAGGGAGGGAGTACCTCAAGCAGTGCTTGATACAGGGACTGCTCTGCAGCCGGAATCGGGAAACACGAATGTTGGGACATCACAGGGCCCCCCATTATCACCATTGATTCTCAGGAGGGAAACCATGGGAGACCGTAATAATGTATTTTTCCTGAATCG
This sequence comes from Tulasnella sp. UAMH 9824, assembly GCA_019633595.1. NCBI lineage: Eukaryota > Fungi > Basidiomycota > Agaricomycetes > Cantharellales > Tulasnellaceae > Tulasnella > Tulasnella sp. UAMH 9824. Next base: position 23,836 of record WSUI01000150.1, on the reverse strand, counting down.
TAATGGGACCTACGATGAAAATGGCCCAGGCCCACTGCGAGTTTCAACATTTGCGCCCGGCGCCTTTCCTGCAGATTCCGCAGGTGATACCCTCCATCCAACCCGCTGGGGATCACAATCTCAATTCTTTCCAGACGAGGATGAAAAACATACGCTGAACGCAGAAACAGTCAATTGGCTCTTGGGGATAACTTCCAAACCCGAGGACTTACTAATCGTGGCGCAGAATCTTTGTTGCCTTGAATTCGAAGCCCGTAGGGTCATTTTGCAAGACTCAGCGTCGTGGCAGCGTCTCCTGTATTTTGCGCTTGACGCACTCCAGCGTTGGAGAGACCGCCCAGAGCAGGAAAACAAGCTGACAGCGGAGTTTTTGGGAGCAGCATTATGTCGTCTACTGATGGACGAACCGAGAGATGGTGCCAAGTGGCAAGAGGTTCGACGTCAGTTTAAAGAAAAATTCTTCCAATCCACCAGATCCAGCATCGCCCGGGTCGTGTCCCTCTCGGTTCTTAAATCAGTTCTCATAACAAGTGATAACATTTGGCAGAACGAGCTCGAAGAGGCTGAATACGATCTTCGAAAGGTCTTTCTCCAGACCCAAATATTCGAACGTAGAAATGAGAGATGGACCATCTTGGTTGGAGCTATTCGAGTGCAGTACGACGACGTCATCCTCAACCTTCTGGCCGTCCTGATCTCCGCAAGAGCTGACCCGAACCGAAGCACCTCGGATTTGCAAGAGCTAGCAATCAAAGCGTATAAAGGGTATGTTTTTCTCACTTCGGATCAATCGGTTGAGAATCTTGTCTTGACGTCTTTTTGCACAGGGAGAATTTCGTCCAACATCTGGCCGACGCCTTAACCGCGCACGACAAGGTCTTCGGCACAATCAACAATCCCAGGCAGCTAGACGCCTTGTCCGAGATATATGCAGCATTCATGCAGAAGGTTCACGACTATTATCGATCGGGTGAAGTCGACCTTCGATCCCTCGATAAACTGCGTCAGCCATTGCCCGAGTTCATTCTTGGCCTCATCAAACTAGTCGACGTCAAAGAACGCTGTACTCTGACATGGATCCGTTCAGTTATGAAAGCAGTTGCTACAATTAGGGTGTTCAAGATCGACGGAAACAGTCGCGACGCTATATATGCAGCGTTGGACTATATCATTGCCGGATCCAGTACTTGCCGACCGGAGATGGATGAATTCAACCTTCAGCAGTTTACCTTCTCCACCTTAAAGGCCATTGCACGCGACTTTTCCGATTTACCCGCCAAATCCCTTGGGGACGTGCGCGGAATCGTCCCTTACTTGGTATCGGCAGCGGATGGGCTAGACAAAGGAAGATGGCTGACATACTTCGCCGAAAATCCGGTCATTTGGATGCCAAAAGAGCCCGGTGCAGATCAACCCTGGAAGGAGAGCTCCTTCATTTCCAATCTTCTCAAGGGCTTCAAGTCCGCCAACGCTCACAAGGAACAGGAGGAATTGGCTTCAATTATGGTTCACATTGCCAGGTCAACATCGGATTGGTGCACGCAGCTGATATCTACTTCAGATGGACTCGCTCAGGTGGTCGAGGAAAGCATAAGTTCGGAGCTTTCGGCCCGCATTCCAATAGTCATCGCCTTACGTCCATTTGCTGGAAGTTTTCGCTGGACACCAAATAGACTGGGGTACAGACCTGATGTATGGAATAGTCCGAAACCTTTCCACTTCCATCGTGGCCAAAGACTCTGATCTCCTTCGATCTCTCGGAAAGCCGGATAGTAGAGTCGACGTTGCAACCCTAATCGAGTACATCAAGCATGTCAAGGGTCGCCGGACGTACGAAGGTTCAAGTTTGGCAACGATCGAACAAGCGCTCAGCCGCCTTGCTGATATTCGCCGTCCACCACGACCCAGCAAACTTGCCACTTCATGATGGCAAGGTTCTAAGCATCAACCCGCTAGCTCATTATGTTCTTGTTATAGTAGCAGTGCATGAACCTTGGCCGCAACAAACGTATTATAAATTAGTTTCTACGATGGGCCATTTATTGGTGGTCTCGATCGCAGATATCGAAATGTGTGTTGATATTAGGCTCGTGTTTACCATAAAGGGTTAAGACTAGGTCACGTGAGGGCACTCGCCGCTACACGGAAACGTCCAAGACCGATTCCCCGCCGGGAACCCACGACCAGCCGGGCTACTGGCGTATAAACAAGGGTGTCCGTTCATCGATCTTATAGGCGCTCAGTGTGGCAGTTCCGTTGCTATAGATCACGTAGCTTGTGAAGAGAAGAAAGAGACCAGCTTCAGCCTGATCGCTTTGACGATCGAAGGAGATAGAATTTACTCACGTGTTTTTCTTCCCTAGAACTATTTCTGGCCCTGACAATCCCGTTTTATCGGCGACCAGCTCTTTTAGTTGGTCGACGGTCGTGTTGGGGTTAGCAGTAACGGTGACTGAAATAGGCTGCCCATGTGGGTGATATGCACCGAGCGGGCTCCGAAGATAAACTCTCACCCTGACGCCCCAGTTTGTCCGAGACGGTTAGCTGATCGAGCATATCCATCAGCAAAAATCCCGATCCGCAGCAACGTGCGACGCACTTTGAAGTCTGCCATGCGTGAAAAGGATGAAGGGGGCTACCGGTGTGGGGTTGACTGAAGGCGATGCGAATCACGATGGTCTATTATATGGAATAGCCTGTCTTCTCACGCCTTCCTATTGTAGCCAAGTGGCCAAATAATTCGAACAGAGGGATTTCCGGGGTTGGTTCCGGCCGAGGAATGCGCGAGTATTGCGCTGAGTGACCCCTGGCCAGCGATCGCTCCTCGCCGTTCGCCCACTCTCGACGCCTTGATTCTCGCAGAAAAATGATCACAACGGAGGAGAATCTGCTGTGGTTGGAATTCGTTATAGTTGATAAGACTTCAGGTTAGGGGGAATGTTCTACTGAGAGCACGTGGGAATACCAAATAGACTCTTGCGTACACAGCAACCCACGATCCAGTGCAACAGCCTCGCACGGCGCTACGTACGTTCGGGAAGTTCGCATGATACAAATTTCTTGGATTGCAGATAGAGATTTATACTTGTAACTGATGTCTACTTCACTAGTGAAAGAATTTGTAAGTTCTCTAATCTAAACTGACGATGTGCCCCTTCAGGCCGTGTTCCCCAATGCACTCCCGGAACGGGTAAGGGAGGAATGACCGGAGCCACTGGGTATGCAAACATGAACGGAACGTGTATCTCAACGGACCCATAAGCGGAGGATTTCAAAAGCCGTCCGGGTTTCTGCGACACTTTCTTGCTCGGGAGAGGGGAAGTTGGGAGGAACGTACCCTCTGATATCATGAAGACATATGGGGGCCAAATGCTCTACCTTAGCTCTCGAGTGCGCAAGGTTAGGGTCCGTATACATCGGTAGGATCGTTAACGGGATCAAAGAGCTCCATTTCCCAATTGGGCCCCGTCGCTCCAGCTTGAATCTGGTCCAGTTATTACATTTCCCATACTTCCACAAGAACAGAAAAACACTAAGCTAGCGAAGCGTTATCACGGAAGAGACGAAGCTGGGCGGAAACCTCCCCGGGACGGCGATTATTCCAATGCCGACATTACGAGTCCTAGGGAATCGTGTAAACTTCGCTTTAGAAATAGCGTCGTTGGATTTTAGTCTTTACCATGACTGTAGCAGGGCTTCGAGCTCAAATGGTCAACGCTTATTTAGACAATTGCTTGGAACCGCGCGACCGCAAGGCAGTAACGTTTCAAAGTCAATCGGGGGATCGTGCGTTAGGGAGCGAGTTGATTCTTCTAGAGCAGCACACTGAGTAGAAGTCTGTCGGTAGAAAGTCAGCGCGGTGGTTTTAGGTGGGGTAACATAGAATCGTTAGCGATTCGTCCCACATAGATTGCGACTGCACACCACTTGTCTACAATTGCGTGATTGAATGATTCGAAATGCGTATAATTAACGTATGAATACATCAAATAACGTGAATGTAGAAAACCAAATTCGAAGAGCGGGTACCAACATAGGTTCATCCTTTTAACCTTCTCCTCTCGGAGCGTTACTCCGAAACCTCTAGGGCCTTGACGATTCCGAACGCGGCAGCGGCGGCACCACCGCCGACCAGTAACATGCTGATAGCTCCCCAAGCGTAGCCACGGTAGCCTCCTGTCGCGCCGGTAACGTACGTCTTGACAGCACCGAAGATCAAGAGGATGACTCCCGTGACGATGCAAGAGTAGATGAGTGCGGTTTCGACGTTGTCGATGAAAAAGTATGGCATGAGTGGGATTAAGCCACCGAAGAAGTAGCCTGAGCCGATCGTGAGTGCAGAGATGTAGAGTCTCTTAGTGGGGACTTCCTCTGTCGAGCGGAAAAAATTGTCAGTGAGCTGGCCGAGAAGACGAAAGCCAAAATAAGACCCACCCATTCCTTCACCAAATTTCAACAAGAACGCCGTCAAACCGACGTCGTCGCTCCACTTCAACCGATCTGCACCTCCTTCGACATCTCCGTTCGCAGAGCCGTTCAAGGCCCGTCCGCCAGCATTGTTCTTTCCAGGAGCGCAGTAGCCCCCGTTCGCAGCCAACATCTCGTCCTCGACCTTGCGGAGGTTCTCTGCTACGGCCATGGAGACCTTTTCGTCTACGCCGAGCGGGCCGAGAACGCCATGGACCTCCCGCTCGATTTCGCCATCGCACGACCGTTGCACGCGTTCGCGCGTTTGTTGCCGGAGGTAACGGAAGTGGTCTCGTTCGGATTGAGCTGCGACTATGAGAAGACAGGGGGCAAGCTATAATTAGTCTCCTGGGATGCGATGCATGGGGGAGTGAGAGGGGGGAGGAATAGATTTTTGCTCGCGCGGCCAATCATCGATGGCGCATTTCATTAGCCTCCTTCAGCGAGGAACGATAGCCGACGCATCACAAGTTCGCCGCGTGACCGGTGCCGGCAAAGTGAAGGAGAGTTTAGGCATCTCATAGCCGAGCAAGTGGAGAATGGTCCGGAATGGTGAACGGGATGGATAGGACGGTGGACTTACGGAAACCGCCAACGCCCATACTAATCGCACCGGCGATGAGCTCAGCGAGACCACCGAGTACGACGATTCGTGAGCTTCCGATGCCACTCAGACCGGCTGTCAGGGCGAACGGGACGGTGAGGCCATCTGACAAGCCTATAATGCTGTGTGCGGGCCGACCAGCAGAGGGACACGACGCTCGGTCAGCATCCGAATTTTCTTTCAAGAAAAACGACGGCGAGAGGGAAACCGGCACTCACACATCCCTAACGACGTCCGGATCTATCAGCGTCCGTTCGTCAACTCCCTTTAGTTCCTTGCAGCACACGCCGTTCCTAACGTCGACGTGCCTATCGCATTTTGCAGGCAACGGGGCGTCGACGCTCTCGTCGACGGTATCGTCGATGGCCCAGACTGGCGGTTTTGAGGAATTGCCGACGGACTCGGTCCTATCCTTTCGCCGAGGTAGGGCGACGATGGTCGCCTCGGACGCTTGCTGCTCGTGGGCGGTGGAAGTGGGAGAAGAAGTCGAGGCGTCACGGCAGGAGCAGGAAGCGTTGGAGTCGGTCTTGCAACAAGGCATTGTCGTCCGGTCTTTTCTTTTGGGTGTTGGAGTTTTCGTGAGTCTTGAAGCGAGAGGAGGAGACACAGAGAGAGGAGAACGTGGAGGAAGAGAAGCTGATGAGGAAAGCTGGCGATGTGCGGCTAAAGAGAGAAAAAGGAGCTCCAACTGTTTGGACCCTGGCATTTTTCCGCGGTCTCATTCGACTGAATGACGTCGACGCCGAGAAAGATGTCGCGACTCTTCTCCACGGGCTCTTGGCTTTTTTCATCGCGACAACGACGAGGCGCTCTGCAGTGACCCGGTCGAGTTTGTGCAGGATCCGAAGGAATCGCAATAGCATGCCATGACTAGAACTATTGCCAAGAGTTGCCTGCTGAAGTCGTGGTCGTGCGGCTAACGTGTCTTCCGTATAAAAGATATATAGGCAAAATCTAGCACAGTTGTATATCCAGTCCATTCCACTCTGTGTACGTTGGCGGTCGCTGGATCTTAGGTCGACGCTCTTCCATAATTAGGTGCTCAACAACTCGTTTCCGGTTTTGCTTGCTAAAGGTAACGTTGCGTTTGGAGCGAACAGCCAGCGAGCCATCTCCAAGTATTTCCCATAGATAGAACTGCATATTCACAACCTCGAATCACCATTCTGTCCGCGCTTGGGCACAGACGGGACGCTGAAACTTGAGTGGTTTCCGCAACCACGAGCAATATTATGATGAGGTCCTAGTTCGTGATCACTGAGCGAGATAGATTTTACCGTTGCGGTATCGGACCGTGTTTCCCTGGCGCCCTCGATGTAAACAACCTCGGTTTACGGATCAAACGCGGTCGCCGTGGGCCATCGGCCAAAGTTCCAAACACGCACTTTATTTGTTTGGCTTTGACCGCGTCTCATTCCCCCATCCAACGACCATCCCCCTCTTTCTCCGCGACCTCCTCCTCCATAATCTCTTCCGTCATGGTAACCACTCGCGGTAAACGCGTAAACTATGCAGCTCTAGAAGAGCCAGACGACGACTTCGATATGGCCATTCCGGACCGTCGCGGTGCGTTTACTTTGGGAGGGACTCATTGGCACCTGGACTGACGAAGTGCAACAGACGAAGAACCAGCGGAACGACGTCCAGCGTCTAAGAAACGAAAGACCAAGCACGTTGAAGGCGACGAGGAGTTCAGCGGGCTTGCTCCCCCTCCTAAACCCGTAAAGGGAAAGGCAAAACGGCGATCCAGTGGCAAAGCGCGGCTCACCATTCTCGACGGTTTCATGAACATCCCCCTCGACATCTTTGCGGAGGTGAGCGCAGCACCACCCCTCGCTTTAGCCTCCTAGTACTGACGGCGAACTAAGATATGCATCGAGCTCACTCCACTCGACCTCCTTCAACTTGCTCGCTCCACACGTCGGCTCAGGGAGATTCTCATGTCCAAAGAATCCAAGCCGATTTGGAGACGGGCTCGCGCCAATATATTGAATCTTCCGGACTGTCCTGAAGATCTGTCTGAGCCACAGTATGCCTCGCTCATGTTCGAAGTCGGGTGTCAGGTTCGTCCATTTCATCCACCTCTTACCCATTTGTCCTCTGACTAACTTGGTTCCTCATTATTGTAGATTTGCAACAAGGGAACTCGCAAGACTGATCATCAGCTCCGAATCCGCTTGTGCAACTCTTGCTTGGATACCAGGTATGCCATCCGGCTTCCACCGAAAACCAGTCACCAACTTTGTCCTCATTTAGACTCATGACCTACAAGCACATGTACGCAATCTGGTACGACATGCCTTGGGAGGTCCTAGAGGGGATTCCCCACTCATGGTGTACGTTGCCCTCTCAGCCACAGTGGCTCACGCTGGTGTTCTGATCTGTACACATGTTGTCCCTGACAGTTGGAAATAAGAAGCTCTACCGAATCGACATCTTCAACCAGGCTAGGAGCGAGCTCGTTGGTGAAGACGGAAAGACGAGGAAAGAGCTGAAAGACGCAGTTGCCCAAAGATTACAGAAGCTTTCGAGGATGATGTATGATGTGCGTTCGCTCAGCCTCCTACGAAACTCAGGGTTGCACGATCTAATATGGCACCGCTTGGCGAACAGACAGGGAACGCGATGATAATGTGGCTCGAAGCACGAGCGCACTCGAAACAGCTGGAGAACATGTTGCTTTCGGAAGATCGAGAAGCGAAGTACGCGCCGTGCCACCCGAAAAGAGTGCTCGACATTCCCTGACGCCTTTCAACATATTGCAGAGTCATCCAGAAGCTTGTTGCGCAAGGTTGGGACCCCGACGATATACCGACTCTGATGCCTGAATGGGATAACCTTGTGTACAAGCCAGTTCCCTTGACTGATCAAAGTGAGTACACACCTCTGCTTTCCCGTCTCAGAGCAAAGCGAAACTTACATGTTTTCTCGCTAGCTTGGCGTCGCATGTACCCCAAGTTGATTCCTATGCTCGAACTGTGCCGCGACGAACGACTCCGCCGGGAGCGCCGCGAACGCCAAATGGATCGGATGGAGGACTTTTACGACTTCTACTCGAACTACATTGGCTATCGCATGGCCGAAGATCCGTCTCTATCTCGAGGACACTTCCTACTGGCAGCGAACCTGCTCTCCCGCGTTCCTGAACTGAAGAAGGAGCTCAACGAGGAGGACGAACCGCACTACGCGCAAGAGAAGTGGGAGGCGCACCGCGATGCGGTGGCTCGGGCGAACGAGGAGTACAAGGCGAGGATTTTGGCGCTTCTGGTGGGTGTGGTGCAGAAGGGAACGCGTGCCGATTCGGTCGTCAAGAAGGAGGAGAGGAGCATGGAGCCGGAGGAACCGCAGGCCGGACCTTCCACTGCGACCCCCACCCCCACCCCGAGTGACTTGGCGAACCTCAACAAGATCGCAACGGTATTCAAGTGCACCGTCTGCTACGAACGACTGTGGTACCCAGCCATCCTACAGCACACCTGTTGCAGAGGCAAAATCGACCGGTCCATCGGCCAATACTTCCAAGAATTGGACGAAGACATGCTTGAGGAAGAGCTGGAGGACGCGTACTTCCTGTTCACCATGACCGCTTTCGGATACACGTACGAGTACCGGAAGAGGCGCAGTCGGTCCGACGAGCCCTACAACGTCGATAACCTGGTGATGGACAGCAGATGGGAGCAGATGGTCAGGATGGCGCTCAGGGATCTGGAGTTATCGGAAAACACCACGGTCGAGGAGGTGCAAGCGGAAGGAATGCACTTCACGAGTCTCATGTGTAATGGAGGAGCGGAGCGGAATGAAGGACTGTCGTTTATCGAAGTCGTAAGTGAAACGGTTCGTGCCAGACGGTGAGACGAGCGTTAACACGGGTACCGTCTGGGCCTTCTGTAGATTGATCATAATTGCTCGCGCCACGACACGCCGCTGGACGAAACGCAGTCGGTCATCAAGCGCGATCAACCAGGCGACGAAGCAGACGTTCCCAGCGTGGAGTGGTAAACCCCCCTCCCTTGGCCCCCTTCCCCACTCACACCTCGTGCTTTCTCGCGGAATCAAGACCTCCAGACCACTTTAGTCATCAAGGTATTCACTTCTGTATCGATTATTTCTCGTTATGACTGTATAGGATAATGTTATATTTTCAAATTACCGACTGATGGTGCCTTGAAACCGAGGCGCCGATACGCTTTGTCGAAGTAACGCTGGTAAACTGGTCATGCGTGCCCTCGAACGAAATTAGCTTGGAAAGACACCAATTTCCGCCTGCTACATGTTTGGGACTTGATATGATCGGAGCTCAGTTCTCGTCGCCACTGCAGCTTCTCGCTCAGGTTCTTAGAACAGAAGATGATTGGAAAGTACCTGCTGGTGAAGAACACCAAGGCCGTAGCGCATTCAACCACATTCGACGATTCTGCAGAAATGTTTTTGGGATTACCAGCTAACTATTCTTGCATTAATAACAAAGTAGGGCAGATGTTCGTCCTCAGCTGCATGCTCGGTACGCGATTCAGCCGCTCCTTCGGAGCGTTGCCCAGGGTTCACCACGAGGAGGTACGCGTACAATTCGAACCCCAACGAAACACCACAGACGTGGCGGGTGTGGCTACGGGTGCCTGATGGCCCACGCGTTGCGACCGCCACAGGTCGCAGGCGCTTCCCGACGAACGATGGAGGACAGGGGTGTCACGACGGAATCGGGAGGAACGAAAATAACGGCCACCGGGAAACCGTGTAATCATGGAAATGGTTATGAACGGTGCGAGCGGAGGGGACGTTAAAGGGGGAGAGCTACACCGGGAAAGTTAAGCTGGGGCGCCTCTACCGGGCCCTTCGCCAGACCCGGGGCCAGGACCATGTTTGAATGGTCAAGCGCAATAACCGCCTGCCGCCGCAGGTCGGTCAGCTTGGATTGGGGCAGGGTTTGAGTCCTTAGCCTCACCGAGAGCGACTGCCGTGATGAGGGAGGTCCAGTCAGCATCAGAATCGGCCGGGAGTGTAAAATTTGCTCACCCAGCTCACCAGCTGAGGCCGCCCGAGCTGCATCCAGACAATCCCGACGTCTCGGCATCACCAAATTGAATGCCTTCCTTTTGCCCGGCGTTCGTAACGAGGAAACCATGGAGAGCCGTGTCGTCGGGATTGGGCCCAGCTCGATGTCGGGGTGCCTGTGGGTTTAACGCGCGAGATAATCCGTGGAGACAGTAGGAGAGAATGTTTCACCCATCTTCGTTCTTCTGTGAGGAGTTGGAGACCAGGACTTGAGGGGAGAACCTGAAGGTGAGGAAGGACACGGTGAAAGTCCAGACGAAAACGGCTAAGTGGACCCCTGTTTATACGCCAGACGGCTGACCAAGCGTAACCGATCCCACGTATCCCCCTGAAGCGCCACACCCATCCGCTTGCCAACCAAGCTGCCAACCAAGCTGCCAGCCAAGCTGAGCAATGCTAAAGTGCTACGATAGGAATAAGCTATGGCTGGTATCGAAAATTGAGGCCTGGGTGCATGCGCCCTCCGGCCAACGCTCCTCTCAGGCTACTGACTCCCGAGGCACGCTACTCCTCTTGGATCAACGAAATACCACCCCAACAGGAGTCCAAAGCCGATGGAATGTGTCTCAGTAAGAGTGATAGGATCTAGGCTCTCTGATTCCTCGGTTCCTGGGTTGAAAGATTGGGGAGCGGTTGGATCAACGCTTGGGTTTCGAGGATCGCGGCACACAGACCAGCTAATACAGTTACATACACTATCAACTGAGAATTATCATATAACAACCATTTTCAGCGTCATTTTTTACCCTGACGTACCGCTGTGACCGGCAACGGCGCGCTGACGCTGGGTTCTGGCGAGGGTGAACCGTGGGATCGTGGTTTGCTTTGTCAGCGGTTTGGCATTTAACTGGGACCTCCCTTTACCGTTCCCGTCAAGTTCGCCCTCAACTACTCCCTCCCCCGTGGTGCCCCACAAGTTCTCGCAAACGATCAAAGCTAAGTGTATCGCCCTTTTATGTCCTTTATCGGGTAGTCACGCGCGTCGACTACGCAGGTGCGGCGGCGTCGAGCTGGCCGGCTCCCGATTAGTCCCTTGCCGCAGGCGACGAGAGATTGCAAGCTCTCTCGCTTCGGATATGCCGGGACGTCGGGAGTGCCTAGGCGCAGCTCGTGTGGCCTCGACTGGTGAGCTGGGTGAGTGAGTTTTTCACTACTGGCCAATTCCGATGTTGACTGGTGGTTGCCCACCTCCTGCAGCCGCGCTCGGTGAGGCTTAGGACGTAAACGCGGCCCCAATCCAAGCTGACTGGCCAGTGGCGGCTGGCGGTAATTGCGCTTGACCATTTCGAGGTGGTCATGGCTCCGGGTCCGGCGCGGGCCTCGGTAGAGACGCCCAAGCTTAACTTTCCCGAGTAGGCTGCCACATTTAGACGTTTAGACGTCTCTCATCGTTCGTCGGGAAGCGCCTGCGACCTGTGGCGGTCGCAACGCGCGGGCCATTGGGCACCCGTAGCCACACCCACCGCCTCAGCGGTGTTTCTTTGGGGTTCAATTCGTACGCGTACCTCCTCGTGGTGAACCCTGGGCAACGCTCTGAAGGAGCGGCTGAATCGCGTACGGGCTAGTTGAGAAAAAGTGTCTCTGTTTGTTTGTGATCCGATAACCATTTAATTAAACCCAGCTTAATAGAAACGATCTGTTATGGCCGTATTCGTCGATTGACCTTGACTGACAAGTAAACGTCCGAACGAAACTATGTCCGGGATATTTCTCATCTGAGGCAACGCATTTCAATCCAACTTGGATGTATAGGCTTCTACCAGAGGCAATTTTAAACTCGTGAACGTTGAAGAACTGTTCGCCCCGGTTGTCTTTCCAAGTACTCGCCATACTGGCCACTCTCTCATTCACGGGAATATATCCTTTCTCGTCACAACGCGCCTCAAAGCTGTCGCACATCATCATCATAACCTGAGTCCTCTCCAAAACATTCGCTCCTTGGCGTGACTCGTAGCAATCTTGTGTTTTCCGTAGTTCATAGGTCGAGGCCGAGATCGCCAGCGAGGAGAGGTACAAGTCGCACGACATCGATAGCATCATCGGGCAGCCTACTCGTGAATTCCGCCACGCTCCTCACTTTCAGCCTGCCTTTCTGTCCCACAGAATACCGATTAAAGTGGGTAACTCCTGTGACTGAAGCTTCCGCGTGTGCAAAGACCTCCTTGTAAACACGCAATCGCGGCGTGACGGCATCGAAAATCTCCGAACAGATAAGGGATCGCGAGTAACGCGGAAAGAGGATGTTTGTTCCATTAGAATCCATTCCACAATTGCAACCCAGCCAGTTAACATCCGTGTATTCAAACTCCAAGATATAAATATCGACCTTGCTGAACGGGACGTCGATCACTCTCAGCACTTTTCCCTCATCCCTCTCACCATCCCGCTTTCCAGCCTCAAGCCTCCGACAATGAGCGGTATCCCCATTACCCCATCTCACAATGCCAAATATCCGTCAGAGAGTCCGACTGCTCTTCAACAACATGTGGCATGGTGGGATAAAGACAACGACGGGGTCATCTGGCCTAGCGACATGTACGTCCTACCATACTTGCCATATTAGGACTTAGCCGCCCTTGTACCTGACGCCCGCCTCGTGAGATAGATACCACGGGTTTAGAGCGCTCGGATTCGGAATAGTACTCTCGGTTCTCAGTAGCTTTGTAATTTCCATCTCCCTGTCCTACGCAAGTGGGAGTACATGGTATCCCGACTGGGCGGGCCGAGTCTGGATCGCCGGCATCCACAAGTAAGTAATCGACAGTTTCTTTTCTCTCATCGCTTATATGCAAATCCTTGCTCCTTTACTTTTCAGGGCTAAGCATGGCTCAGACTCGGACGTTTACAACCGGAAGGGCCTATTCGATGAAAGAGCCTTTGAAGAGATATTCTCGTGCGTTCCTCCGGTCTCCACTTGTCAGTATTTGTCGACCTAATATCCTACATAGCACGTACGCAGATCCTCCCAACTACGACAGCTTGACGCCCGCCCAACTCTTCAGTGCGTATCTTTCGTCCCAGCCCTTCCGAAATTGAACACCGCTGAAACCCAAGCCAATGTTTCGGTTTCCAGAGTTAATCAAAGGCAACGCAGATCCTTACGACTTCTTTGGATGGCAAGCCAACTTCCTTGAATGGGTGTCTTTCTACGTGTTATTGTCGCCCGAGGACGGGAGGATCACCAAGGCCGATCTTCGGGCTCTCTACGACGTTAGTCCTCTCGTATCTCATGAGTATCAGAAGTAACAACTCAACCAAACTTCAAAATATAGGGGTCCCTTTTCCCAAAGATTGCCAAGAAGGTCGAAGCGACACGGTTGAAAGCGCGAGAGTTTATCGAAGAGGTGAAGGCCAAGTGACACGTTGTCGCTTGAAGGACTAGATAGCGTACTCCCTTTTGATTTCTTGGAATGAATTTCTTCTCAGTAGAGTGAAGAGTACATGTAGTCGTTTGAGGTCCTACTTACATTCTTGCTTTATATTTTCTTGGCCTGAATTACCCTGATGGTGAGAGAAATCGTTGAGTTTGTCGTCCCCCTATTCACCTCCGTTCTCTGACTCCCCTCGCGCGAGACCCTCACCTTCCCGCTACGTTTTCGCAAACCCGGTCTTCCGCTCATGGATTCAATAGATTTGTCCGGACTTTCCATTGCGGACCCGAGTCCATCGGAATCCGATCAAGGTAATTTCGGCGATGCGTCTCCGCTCAGCCCCAAATTGGTGCGTCCCATTCGGGCCGCTGGCAGCAAAATGCTATTAACAGCTCACTGAATCATCTTCTCTCGCAGAGGGGTAAACTCAACAAGCTCGCGGGATGGCGTATCAACCCTTCCCTGATCGAATTTCCGGACGGCACTTCGGTGTTCGAAGGAGGTCATGCGACGGTTTCACGGGCGCTATTGACCCTCGCCTTCGCGGCCAGGGCCGACTTGAATGAGCACAGGAATGTCGAAGGCGGGTCGGACCCTCGTGGCGAACACACTAAGAAGGTCTGCAGTGAATGCCATACCCTCCTTTTCCGACAACGGGTCGCTGAGCGCTGGTCGGTCTCTACCTGACAGGTCGTAGCAGTGAAGAAACTGAAGACCGAGAACGGCAATGGTTTGGAAAGAGTATTGGAGGTGAGCGCCAGTCACTAAATCGTGTTTACCTTCCGGACGGGGCGGGCCTAAGTGCTAGTTTTCAGTCGGCACTCAGGGAAGCTGGATTCCTTGTCGAGTTGTCTCATGACTATATCATTAAACTCGAAGGATTCGTCGAAGATTTGCCCAATGGCAGAATCTGGTTGATTTTTCCCTGGGAAGAACATGGTAATTTGAAGGAGTTTGTGGCGTCGCAGGATTGGGAAATCCCCGAAAGGATCTCGCTGGTAAGGTAGAACCAATCTCCGTCGGCCCACAGCGCTTAGAATTATACGCCAGATTGGGGACGTGACTATTGGAGTGGAATACCTCCATTCTCGAAGGCCTCCGATATACCATGGCGATCTCAAGTCGGTGGGTTCGGGTGTTGGGTTTCTATACGGGTACCACGCTGAGCCCTAGGTCACATAGATCAATGTATTAGTAACCTCAAAAGGCCGTGCAGTAATCACGGACTTCGGCTCCGCTCGATTCCTGGCCAAAAAGGATGTGGACCCACAAACGAAGCAAACGGAGAAAAAGGAAGCTAAGCCACCACCCGACTTTCACGCAACATTTTGCGCGACGAGCAACACCATGACCTTTACGGGGAATGAATATACTCTGCGCTGGGCGGCACCCGAGCTGCTGAAGGACGACGAGCGTAGCCTGGCGAGCGATATGTGGGCATTGGGATGGATCTTCTATGAGGTATGTCTGAGCTCAGATGATACTCTCGAGTGGAGTGCATATTCATCGCCAAAACAGGTTATGACCGATTCAGTTCCGTTCGAAAATGTTCAAAAGGACTCCATGGTCATCAAGCACGTCGTTGACGGAAGACTCCCATGCGTCACCGACCACATCCGCGTGTCGTTGATCCTCAAGCTTTCTTCCTTAATGGTCAAGTGTTGGAATGTTGATCCCACCAAACGACCAACAGCTGAGGATTGTAGAAAGTACTTGAATTGGATGGTAAATAGTGTCGGCACTGAGTCGTAAGAACGTAACTGATGTCACGCTATTCAGCCGAAGGTGGTTCCCGTCCTACAACGGGGTTTGGATCCAGCGGGTTCCCGAACCAGGTCTCCCGAGCTTTTTATGAAGTTAGGAGACATGTACAAAGATCAAAATGACTGCATCAATGCGTCAAACCTCTACACTGAGGCCCTAAACATCTACAAGGAGACCTCCAACCAAACAGGAATGGCCTGGGCTCTGCACCGCCTCGGCCAGACGCACGCGGCGCAATGCGAGTACAGCAAGGCTGCGATGTCCTACTCCAAGGCACTCGAAATTAGTACCAACATCGGGAACAAGCGAGTGAGAAATAGCGCTCTGCTGGGTCTTGCTAAAGTGCATTGCAATCAAGAGGAGTACAACAAAGCCATCTCGCTATACTCCGAGGTCCTCCAAACCTCTATCGACCTTAGTGACCGGGTGCAAAGAGCTGATGCCCTCAGGGGCCTCGCTGAAGTCAACGAGTTCAAAGGGGACTACGATCAGGCTAGTACTTACTGGTCCGAGGTCCTCGAAATCTATACCAACATGGGCAGCATGTTTGGGAGAACCAAGGCTCTGGCCGGTCTCGGTACGGTGCGGCGGCTGCAGTCCAAGTATAGCGAGGCCTTTGCACTTTTCTCCGAGTCCCTAAAAATATCCACCGATATCGGCGACAAGTTCGGGAGGGCCTTTGCACTGTTCGGCCTTGCTGGCATCCATCACGACCAGGGTCACCGCCGTGATGCATTGCATCTTTATGAAGAAGCCGCACAGATTTACGAACGGATTGGGTACACGCACAATGCGAAGTTGGCTTCGAGGAAGGCTGCGCGTATCCGTGGCGAACTCGAAGTCGAACCTATAAAGACCGAGTGATGTTCCTAAAGGACATTCACGATCCAATACACGCCGGTTTGTTTCTCCTTACCAGACAATAAATCATGTAACCTACTGATGTCCCACCACATGTTGGGTTCACTTTGGTGTTAGTGCTCTCTCCACAATGGCGGCTTCTCGTCATCTTATGGCCGAACGAATCGAGGCCTTGTCCCGACGGTTCGACCCTTAGATGACAACTTTGCTTTGAAATTGGCTGTAGCTCGAGTACTCTGGAATTTCTTACAATTAATATTAGATAGCTCTCTAGAGGATGTCGCGCGGGCTAGCTGGGCAGTTCAGGGAACCCGATGGTCGTACCCTCACACGACGGTGGCCTAGCCCCCAGGCGAGCCGAGCTCTAAACCCAAATAGGAAGAAAAGCTTAGATCGCATATGGAGCTAGCATCAAAGAAGTACCAACAGAACGAAAGAGACCTAGGGTGACGAAGAAGGAAGGGACAAATGCAAAACGAGGAAAACCAGCGTAACTGGCTGGCGATGAGCTCGAGCTGGGAGAAAGTGGGTAAAAGAGGGTTATAATGGGTGCCTTCCCGGAACCCGAAATCCGAGACAGCCGAGGCGAAACGTTTGTTGTGGCTGGAGGAAGTGAGGTACGGTTGCTGATTTCCGGCGACGGACCCTGGATTCAATTCAGTTCGCGTTTTGGAAAATCTGGAAAGAGGGGTCGGGTACTCCCCTCGCAGACAATCCGAGACGCCAACACCGTCTATCGCCATTTTCCTCCGCCGTTTCGTCTGAGGTTCGTTCGGACGTCGGGTTACGGGAGGTCATCCATTTATAGGATATATATTGAAAACATTTTATGGCCCAAGCCTCCGCTGTGACCCTCGTGACCAATCGGCGATGCCGGTACTAATCGAATGATTTCCGCTCGCGTCGCCCCACCGCCACTCCCCGTCCAAACAGATCAGCCTTCGACTATCTAAAAGAAGGAGCAATGGAGCACTCTTTGAGAAGTGAGAGAGTGGCGCTGCCGCCGGGACTGCCAGAGAGAGACTCACAGCACATGAGAAACTGACAAGAACGACGAATCCAGTTTCTTCCCCCCCAGCTAAACGAATAGACAAGCATAGCTTTCCTTGTCGAGGGAATGGAATGGACGAATACTGCTTGAGAGGTCGGACTATTTTTATCAAAAATTAGATTGGCTTGATGTTGTTCGGTTGGTCCAACGGCCTCACCACGACGCCAATCCAGAGAGAGAGAGCGAGCCACCCGACCTTGGATTGAGTTTCCCCTAAGGTCGCTCGACCAAATTTTCGCGCTATTCCGCGATCTTCTTGACCTTCCTTGTTTTCTTCTCATAAAAGTGAAGAGCGGGCCGAATGCCACGGACGACAGATATCAAGGAATGAAAACCGCAGCAAGGAGCGGAATGATGATTTTCCAAGCGAACAGTACATGAGGGTAAGCGACCGCGACAATCTAACTAGGTATTTTTTGAAGCCGAAAGACAAGAGCCAGCCATGCGATCCAAACCCAATCCAACTTTGCCCACTTCGCGATTGTTTGCTTACAAGCACTGGGAGTAGTAGGGGTTGGAGTACTGGCAAGTGTAAGGAGAAGCGCACACGGTGGGACCATGGTAGTCTTGGCCTCCGCACTGTAAGAAGAGGTGGCAGCAAGTATCAGTGGTCTGTTTGAAAAGACTGTAAGAGATGCAAAAGTCAACGAACCTGTCCCCAGTGTGTCTGAGTAGCACCGTTAGTAGTGGTGGTCTTGGTGCTAGTGGAGGTAGTCTTGCTGCTGGGGGTGCTGGTGGTCTTGGTGCTGGTGGTGCTGGTGGTCTTGGTGCTGGTAGTGATGGTGGTCTTGGTGCTGGTGGTAGAGGTCTTGCTGGTGGAGATGGTAGTGCCGGTGTAAGTAGAGCCAATGTCACCAACACGGATGTTCGAGTAGGTGACGGTGGCGCTTGCAGCGCTGACTTCGATCTCAGACGGAACACCAGAGGTAGTGGGGCAGGTACCACGGTAGCATCCGTCCGCCGTGCAGTCGGTGGGGAACTGAGAGTCCAACCAAAGCATGTTGACTGAGTTGTCGTCCCAGATGGACAAGACGAGGACACCACCACGGCCCAGAGAAGTACCCATGCCGGTGAGACCGCCCTTAGCCTGGAACTGCTGCGTGTCACCAAAAACGGTCTTCTGAGCGTCGCAGTACGCTTCAGTGATCGAGTTCACAGCCGGGATACCAGCGACCTTGTTGACCGAGTTCTGGATGACAACACCGTTCTGGACGTACAGGCGGCGGATCTCAGTGAGCTTGCCAGTAGAGGTGCCGTTGTCGGTGATGAACTGAGTGACGATGGTGAACTTCTTGGTGGTGTCGACGGTCTTGCCGGGGCCGTAGAAGCCGGTGTCACCCTGGCGGTAAGAGTTGAAGTCGCAGCCATCGGGATCGCAGACACCGCTGTAGCGAGATGGGTAGCCGCAGTCGTCACCGGTGCAGCGGTATTGACCGACGGGAGTGCAAGGGTGAGGAGTGTAGGCAGCGGAGATGGAGTTGGCCTCCCAGATGTCCATTTCGTTGCAGCAAGAGCCGTAGTTACCAGTGCCAGAGTTGGCAGAGGAGCCGCCCCAACCTTCAACGTTAGCCTGTGCGAGACGGACGAATTAGTCAGTGGCTGGAGAAGGTGCAAAAGGGGGAGGGGGGCTTACCTCGCCGTTGATGAACTTCAAGTCACGAGGGCACTGAGAGTCGCAGTAACCAGTTCCGTACTTGGCACCAGCCTTGTTGTTGGGGTACTTGGAGAGACCACCATCTGCGTCCATCTCGGAGAAGTAGACGGCACCGTTGATGCCGCAAGGAAGGTTGGAGACGTCGACGTCGAAGGTGAACTCCTGGTTGAGGACCTTGAAGATGTTGTAGTGGGTGTCGTCCGACATGAGGTAGACGCGAGAGCCGACGTTCTTGCCGCTGGAGTTGTTAGTGACGAACTTGAGGGTCAAAGCGTTGCCGGAAGTGGTGATACCGTAAGTGCCAGAGTAGTCAGCACCATCGATAGCGCAGTTCTTGGCGCATGTAACGTTATCGGGGCAGATGGTCGCATCCCAAGCGTTTCCGGTGTAGCAGTTGGTGTAGCCGGTGGTGGTATGGGCCCAGCGCCAGTTGGCGTCGAGGACGATTTTACCGGCCTGAGAGACGCAGCCGCCAGAGGTAGTGCACTTGTACCAGGTGATGGCGGGGTGGTTCTCAGCGGTGTTGGTGCCGACCTGTTGGGCGGAGACGGTGGCGAGAAGGCCAGAGAGGGCAAGGAGAGCGGTAGAGCGAAGCATGATCTGGGAACGAGTTGGAATGTTTGGAAGGTCGAAAGGACTGTTAGTTCTGATGGGCGGTAGACGAGTGGTTGACCGATGCTGACTTGGCGACGACTTGGGTGATCCTTATATAGCCTTAATCGGACGGAGAATACGCGGTGGTCGACATAGCCCAAATTCATCGAGGGTCGTCATTGTCCCAACAGGTCCATGCTGGTCCTCGACCAAAATGGAAAGTCGCCGGTCATCATTCCAGCAGGACTGACAATTGGGACCGAGAGACGTCCGAGAAGAGAATCAGCTTTCTCGCCGAGAAGAATCCCGTGGTTGGAGCGGTAGAGGAATAGAGTGGAATCGAAGCCGTTGGCCTTGGTGACCTACCGTCGATCTGTCCCAGGGTTGGAACGAGTTCGGTTCTTCGCTCAGTTACGCGAAGCGGAGTGAGACATTCGGTCACAAATAGGATGACTTGTCGGCGATCTATGCGATATCATGTGGTTACCCAGCCTACGGTACCCCAACCGCCAGCGAATCAAATGGTCCTTCAGTTACTTCTCAGCGAAGAGGAAGTCCTATAATGGTAGAGAAGGGTAGCGGTCCTCTGGAGACTTTCTAACCCAGAAGGCAATGTCCGAAGGGCCGTGTAAGACATTTTAGCTTTGATCCGAGTAACGGAATCGGGAGGTGGGACCCAGTCCACCAATGAGAATGATTTCCGAAACGCCTCCCTGTTGGTGCTCGGACAAGATCGTTGCGCTTGGCAATCGAAACGAATGAGGAGGTTGACACCCGGCATAATTTGAGCCAAGCCCTTCCGGTGTGCTTACTGGAAGGAGGAAGCGAAGTCCAAGACAATTTATCCGCGCTTGATTGCTCGGCGCCGAGTCTGCCATCAATATTACAGCCTCACTTCCTATTCCGGCGCAAGGTCGAAAAAGAGAACTCTAAGCTATGCGTGGAGTTCATTCAACGCTGAAAGTGCGGGTTATTCTTGTGTTTTCTTTTCGGAGCCGAGGCGTATGAAGTTGGGAGCGACGTCGATTCTCCCCCGCCCATTTGCCTTTTTTGGGGATACCAAGCCTTGCCAACGCTTAGCCCTCGCTCAAGACTGCTTGTAGGTCTCTTGGAACTGCTTGGCCGCTTGTGCGTCGCTGGAATAGCTTGTACAGTGCTTGGTGCCAACACTTTCAGGGATTGGCAGAGAGAAAGGACCCGAGGCATAATATCCGAGTTTATCCGGCAGACATTGCTTAATTGCTTCACTCTTGGCATGCAAACCTCCACCTGAAGCCCTCGGCTCCGATCCTTGGCTCGATACCGCAGACAAGAGATCGCAAGAATCGACATCAGTGAGGTGGGGAGAGCGCTTCCGTCGGCGACGTTCCATCCGGTGTGGTCGGGAAGCTGTGGAACAGCTAGCCCATACCTCACCAGACCTGTCAGAATTTCAGCGATGTTCACTCCTCTGACGATCACAGAGGAGCTCCACAATGTTGGAGAAAGCGTTTGGAGAGCGTTTGGCGCCCGCATATCAGTCCGGTTGGTTGGAGTTTGCTATCGGTGGCATAAAAGGGTCGGTTGATTACGCAGGGTTGCTGAGATGGCAGCCAGGATGCGCATCAAAGTACTCTCATTACATTGAACCCTCGTTTAGTAGAATAGATATCATACCAAGAATAATCAAGTCAGGAGCGTCCTTTACTATTATCATTGTCTCGTCCATTCCCTGTTTCACCCTAGGAACCCTCAAACGCGCTTAACAAATGCAGGCAACAAACTGCCAGACCCGATACCACGACCCTTTTCACTCGCTCGCTTTACTTTCTTTGATCCTTGAGCCTGGGCAGCAGCTTGGTCCCAATCGAGGTAGTATTGAGGGATGTTAGTCGGCGCGGTGGCCATTCCCTCCTACATAGAGCCGAAGATCGATGATCCGTAAGTGAAATCATAACTCGAGATCACGAGGAAAGATTCGAACCATAAGAGCGACCGCCATTCCTCCGACAGTGTGAATGTTGATGTGACAGTGGAAGAACGTGACACCTGAAGTAAGAAACGCCCATCAGATACTCAAAGATCCGGCGGTCAGGAAAAGGACCCAAACGCGTACTTTGCTCATGGGCTGTGTATCGGATGACCATCCAATTAGCTGAAGGAACTGAATCCGGAGTGTGGAATCCATCGCGATCTGAACGGTTGCATCCCAGGCTTAGTCAGTGCTCCGTCGACGAGCAAAGAAAAGAAACGTACAAGGAGGTCGCTGGAGGTTAAAGTATTCTGGATGCTCTTGCATGGCGCTTGCGACGTCGGTCCATGTAAAAGTACCAGGGCCTTGACCGATGATCCATGCCTTCTCGCCGTGTTTGTGGAGAGGGTGCTACATGAGGGTCCTTCGTGATCAAAATGGATCCATGAGACAGTATTTAGCAGCTCAGGATTACCTTGGGATTGCCAGGGTTAAGCTGGATGACTACGTCAACGGTGGTGCTCAGGGGATAGCTCTGAAAATTGAGAGGCCTCGAATTCAGGACACTGTCAGGGTCAGGCGGAAGACATTGCACTTACAGGGACGAGAGACTGATCCAGCTGCTGAGCATTGCTAGGATTAAACATTAAAGGTTCAGCAAGTTCCAAGAACGCTTTGAAAGGATGGCGATTTCTCAGCGACCGGCCCCTTCAAGATAAGACGAAGCGGCAGAAGGAGAGACTCACGAGCAAATGGGTTCGTATTCATGCTCCACTCCAGACTATTCAGCCTGAAGAGCTCCAAGAATATGGTCTTGTCTGCTGTTTGAGGTGGGGTCAGAGTGCTCGGATATGCCTTCAACGTCATGGGATCCAATTCCGTGAAGCCTTGTTTCGTGTCTCCACCATAGCCAAGGGCCTGATTCCTCGGCTCAGGGATGTTTTGGGACGTTGTTCCCGTTGGGCTATATGAGAGGACGCCGTAACCGGAAATGAACTGAGGGGTAATCGACGCCGATGCCCGTATAGCGAAATCTCCTTCTTGGTCGAGCTTGATCATTGCGGTGAACCGCTCACCAGGTGGAATGTTGATGACATCGACTTGCTGGACGTCATGAAATTGGCCGTCAGCGGCGTAGACCCAGAGTTTGTGGTTGTCGATGGATACTGCAAAAAGCGGCACAAGTACAGTCAGCGTCAACCACTCATTGTGAATGCTCTAAAAGAATGGGAACACTTGCCTCGGAAGTCCCATAGTACGCCCGTGTTTACGAAACCCACGCTTGCCCACTTGTCTGAAGCATCCACAGCGACCACTGATAATGGAGCGTTCGTGCTCTCGCACTCCCAGAAGACCGAAGGGTCGAGCTCGTCTGGGAGCTTGTCATCGAAGGGCTGGACGAAGGAGTTGTTTGGGTAAGCGCATCCCTTTGGGGTCACCGCGGGAACGATCTCGTTGAGGTAAGGGGTGAACGTCTCCGGAGGTGGGCAGATCACCCGACCCTGATACGTAATTGCAGATCAAGACCCCAAAGTCAGCCAAGTTCCCCAGCTCTGCTCTCAGCGGAAAGCAATTTACCAACCTTTCCATTGATCAGCACAGAGTCCACGCAGATCAGCTCGGTCTTCGTCCTGGTCCACTCCGCGAGACCCCACTCCGAATCCCAATGGGTCCAGTCTGTCACGCTAATGAGCTTGGGGCTTTGGTGAGCAGCTTTCATGGCAGCGATATCGGCAGCGTTGCTAGAGATTTGCGACCAAGGACCGTTGTCAAGTTCGTCTTGGGGGGCGCGGACGTAGAAATTGCCTCGGATGCCGTCTCCGTAGATGGCTTTGGAGTGAGCATGGTACCACGATTGCCCAAAGTTGGTCGCGGTGAAGTTGGCGACAAAGAAGTTTCCGGGTTCAATCATACGTTGGGTAATGCCGGGGACGCCGTCGGACCACATTGACCCTTTCTGTTCGATACCGTGGAACTACAGTTGATCCGTGGTGGATAACATCGGCCTCAGAGCAATGCTGGAGAGACAGCGGAGAGGATACATACGTGCACGGTAGCCTCGACAGGTAAGTTATTCATAATTGTTATAGAGACATCATCACCTTGGTCAACGATGATATCAGGTCCTGGGGTCTGTCCGTTGACGAGGTAGACGTTTCGGGTGACACCATCGGGGGCAGCAGTACCCGCTGTTAAGTTCAACGTGTACTGGAAGAGCGCTGCCGACGATATTCCTGCACATAGCAGAGGCCAAAGAGCTACGCTTGCTCTCATCGTTCTTTGTCGAGAGGGGAGTGGAGAGGGAAAATGGGAACCAAGTGAGAATCGCCTGAAGACTGGGAGAAGATGAGAGGCTTGACTGGGAAATTCAAAATCCAGAAATGCACTCTTTATATACCTTGGGTTGACGCAGAGCTTTAGTAACGTCGGAGAGGCTTTGCCATGGAGTCGAGGGCGACGAGCGCCC
>WSUI01000015.1:7879-116557 GCA_019633595.1 Tulasnella sp. UAMH 9824 | reverse complement strand
TTGTAGGAGGAGGAGGAAGAGGTAAGCATTAGGCTCGTAGTTCCCTTGCTAAGCCATCCTAATTTCCTTATTTCCAGCGGCGCGAAGCACTCGAGCGCGAACGTGAGGAAGAACTCGAAAAGGCGCGACTAGCCAAACTTCCTCGCCACCACGACCTGGATCTTCAAACACTGTCTGGCGACGCACCAACAGAAGAAATCGAATCTTTGCGATCTTCGTTCACCTCTCTCCTTTCGACGAAATATTCTCGGGAAGTGGGGAGCGGGACGACTTCTCGAGATGATGAACTGAAGTCGGACGAAAAGCTCGAGGAAGTACGCGACGTCGCGAAGCAGGCAAAGATTCGTTCACGGGCCAAGGTTACACAAGAGCGTATCTACTGCATGGCGTATCATCCGACTACGGTGAGGAGGCTGTTCGAGCAGAGTTTGAAAGAGTACTGACGTGCCGTTTGTTTCTACCCCAGTCCAAAGACCTCGTTTTCTTCGGCGACAAGTACGGTACCATGGGCATCTGGGATCCATTGGCTCGCGGAGAGGAGATTGTTGACGAAGATGGTGAGGTCCAGGTTACTGAAGGCGGTCAACACTGGACGCTGCAGGTCCACTGGCCTCGAACAGGCAAAACGTCCATATCGGGCATGAAGTTCGATCCAACGGACGCGCACAATGTATGGGTCCATCTTTCCCTCTTGTGACCACTCGTACTGACCGTTGCCATCTATTGCATCTTAGGTTATAACTTCATCGTACGATTGCACCATGCGGATCACGTCCTTTGAAACCGGCATCTCTCGTGAAATCTTCCATGCACCTAATACGTTGATTTCAAGCTTCGATATGCCACCGGAGAGTGGGAACGAGATTTGGATATCTGATGTCGGAGGTCATCTATCCCATATCGACCTGCGGGAGGACTTTAGGAAGACCGGCAGACGGTTTGAGATGAATGGGACGGGGCACAAGATCGGGTGTGTTAGCATAAACCCCGTCTCTCCGCACTTCCTGGTCACCGCATCCAATGATCGGACATTAAAGTGCGTCTCTCGTCCTTTGCGGTCGGGTAGCGACTTGGCTGACGTGGAAACCATTTCAGACTATGGGACACTCGAAAGTTGTTCACACTTCCGGTTTCCGAGTCGCCACGTCCACCAGCCACGGCAACACCCAGTACTCGTCGATCGAAAGTGAAAAAAGAGGAAGAAGAGGAGGCCGGTGATGACGTTTGGATCAACGAAACGTCGTTTGAAGAAGTTGAAAAGTACCTTGGAGGCAAGAAAGGTCGCGGCCTGCTTCGGGGTGAACATTCATCTGGAGCTGCGGTCAGCGCCGCATATTGGGATCCTTCGGGACGGCGGATCGTTTCGACCTGTTACGATGATCACTTGCGCGGTATGAGTGCTTTGTCTGCATATTCTGCGCCGAGTGCTGACTGAATCTGCTTGATGCTGTGCAGTGTGGGACATCGCTCCTTCCTCCCTGGTCTTGGATACACAACTCCCCAAATTTGCCCCAACGGCATCGATCCGGCACAATTGTCAGACAGGGAGGTGGTTGACGATTCTCAAGGCGCAATGGATGCCCTCTCCAGACGTGTTCCCGCATTTCGTTGTAAGTCTCAATCCAATCACCTCCTTGGCAGTTTTGCAGACATCCATTCTCGCACCGCTCTCAGGTAGGAAACATGAATCAAAGCTTGGACATCATTGGTTTCGATGGTCAGAAGATTGCGAACTTGGTCGACAGAAGCTTGTGAGTCGGGGTCTGCATATTCCGCTCTCTGGAGTGAAAACTAACGCGAGGCATTCGTGTTGCAGAGTCACCGCAGTTCAAGCTGTGGCAGGATGCCATCCATCCAGAGTTGGTCGTTATGCAAGTGGGAACGCGAGTGGACGGTGTGTGTTGTGGGCACCCGAGGACGACGCGTAGGTCGTTGTATCCTCCCAGGATCAGCTGACGCGTCCAAAGCCCGACGCTTCTCGTCAACCCTGTCTCTATTTCACGTACGATATATTATCTATTTATTCTTTTAGCAGTGAGAGTGTGAACAGCATAGGTCTTTGTGGCTCGTTCCTACCAGGGCTGACGTGAGACGCAAGGCGTCCGATCCCACCAAAAAATAAAAAATCAATGCTATTAGGAATACATCCGGCCTCGGGTAGTGACGCTAGTGACGGGACGTTGCTCCTATCCTCCTCTGAGCAATCGATCGTGCTAACACGCACCACGTGAAAATTTGTCAACGTTGAATGCGAAAGACGGGCTTCCGTGTATCAGCTTCTGTGTCAGGAGAACGTCTCGCTTTGCAGGCGATCTGGACATCCTGTGTCGTCGCTTACCGCATAGCGGGCGCGGTTGACGTCTTTGTGCCCGAGCTAGAAGAGGCCGTTTACGTCGGCCGAGACCTATTGGGGCACACGTGATCGGGCTGAGGTTCTAGCGCAGGTGATTGCGCCACAAATCAGTTCCCATACCCTGACCTTGTCTGAGTGCCTCGAACGACTTTTCCTCCCCCAACTTCCCCAACGCAAAAAATCAGGACGCTTAAATTCCAACGGCATTCGAGTGCTTTGCACAGTCACCATTCCTCCTTCCCCTCCTCCGCTCTCCCCACTTCTTAGACTTAGACGTTCCTAGACGACTATCATTATGATCTCTACTTCAAGACAAATCGCGTCGGCCGCTTTCGGAGCCACCCAGCGGCGATGGATCGCCTCGACCAGTCGCTCAAGTAGAGCCATGCCATTCATCCCAGACCACACACCAGCATCATCAAGCTCAGGATTCATGAAGAATGAACCTATGAGATTGCTTATGCTTGCCAAACCCGTAAGTGCCCCTCGTCCAATGACGCACCACCCCTCCCGCGCAGTCCCGAATCCAATGTTTACCGAATCCCAACGCGACGGTTAGGGAAGTGGCAAAGGAACGCTCAGCGGTCGACTCACGAGCAAATACGACGTGCAATTCGTCTCGACTGGTGATATGCTGAGGGAGCAGATCAAGGCCGGAACCGAGGTTGGCAAGCAGGCCGAGGGCATCGTTGCTGGTGGAGGTGAGCCACAGTCGGCCCCCGCATTTGTGGCACTCGAATGCATGCTCATATCTCTTTGAAATCTGCTCAGGATTGGTCCCAGATGAGCTCATGATCAGGCTCCTCGGTACCACCTTGGAGAGCTCCAGCATGAAGGGCAAGGTACGCTGAACGCACCTACCCCGCGCTTCAAGCCACAGCTCTGACCGCTCTTTCTTGTGCAGAGCTGGATCCTCGACGGCTTCCCTCGAACACTCGTTCAAGGCGAACGGCTGGATACATACTTGGCTTCAACCGGCCAGCCTCTTGGCTTGATTGTACATCTGGACGTCCCTGATGAAATTATTATGGGAAGAATCTCAGGTAAGGGACCTCCCGTTTCTTTGGTCGCACTTTCGACCTGTGCGTTGACAGCTCGATCGTTACCTTGCTTCAGATCGCTGGATCCATCCTAGCTCTGGTAGAATTTACAACAACTCTTACAACCGCCCGAAGGTGGAGGGACTGGACGACGTCACCGGAGAACCCCTGGTAAGGAGGGCCGACGACAACCCCGTAAGTCCATCTCGGTCAGCTTGCTCGCTGCTCTGTTCTGACAATACTCCGCGTATTTTTGGTGCAGGAAATCTTCTCTCGCCGTCTGAAGTCCTTCTACGCTCAAACTGCTCCTCTCCTCGAATACTACCGCTCCACCGCACCGTCGAACCTCGTCACCCTCTCGGGCAAGACCTCAGACGAAATCTGGCCGCAACTGGAGAGCCTCGTCCGCAGTCGGTTTAGCAGCCTTAAACCGAAGACGGAGACGAAGAGGGTCGTCCCGGAAGCGGTAATACGGAGAGCGGAACGGGAGATCAGCCGGGACCATAAAGACTTCTTATCGAGCTTGGTTCCTATAATACCTACCGCATACTAATGCACTCCCCTTTACTCCGTTCTCAACCTTGGCTCAGCGGAAAACGCTGGATTAGGCTTTCGGAGACGTTGCTTAAAAATAGACCGCTGCTAAAGTGGAATTCTGCTGTACATGTATATACGTAGACAAACCCCTCCTGCCCTACTTACCTTACGTTCTTGTATCAATATGTTTTACTTCGTGCTCGAACAGAGCTTATATAATTTTTTATTCAACACCATCTGTCCTACGGGGCGGAGGCGTGTGATATCCGAATGAGGAAACCGCTCCGATGCTTCTCTTCGTCCGTCCACCCAACACTATCCCTTCACCATTCACTGAGCTCAACTCCTCCAAAAGTGTCTCTACCGCCAAGCCAGGGTCCTCTTACCGTATGTGGCCCATGGATAGGGATTCGATTTATATGGCAGCCGTTATCTTCCGCTTTCCCAATTGAGCTCAGGCCGACACCTTTTGATTCCGGACACCGGATAGTCCTTTTAAATTCGGGGTCGTCTTTTTGAAAAAGAGTATATCTCAATCGAGGCCCCTCATGCTTTCATGTGTATCCAATTGTACGAGTCTCGCGACGTCATCTAGAATGCTCTTGGGGGACATGGGTGACCGTTTCTTACTCGGATGTTTTCTCCATCAGACCTGCCCCCCCATGGCTCGGTCGTGAAATGTACAATCATCAATAGAAGTAACCCCTGGCCGACTAGTTAGCTTGGGAACAAGGTCCTTGCGAAACTCGTCCAGTGTCTATTTGCTCCCGGCAGACAAGTCGTACCCGTAGTTTCCTTCTTATTATCCCCCTTTACTATATGCTCAATTCGTAAACAATCAGCCTGTTGTTTTTTCAGCTATTGGCCCGGCGTGATGCTGATGCCGAACCAGCCTGACCAGGTACCACACATTTTACTTCCTTCCATCGATTTTCCTAGGCACATAATGCCCATACAACAGAGACAGTATGAAGTCAAACTACTTTATCATCCTGACCCCTCTCTCTTCCTTGACTCCCTTTCTCGCCCCTCTCGTCAAGGCCCGGTTTCAGTCTACCCTCGCCCTTTCTCAACATGATCTTCAAAGTTACAGGGCATTTCTTCGGCTCGCCACTCTCGTCGCCTACTTCTTCTGTATTCCCGCTTATAGATGATGAGAGACCGGAGACTCCAGCGGCGGTACTACGTGCAGGTCCTTCAATCTTGAGGTCGAGGAGCTCCAAAACGCTACGAAGATTGTGCAAAGGCCCTGCACCGGACGCGTAAGCCCCTCTTCTCGTAGTTACTCGGGGGAGCCTTGACGCTGACGTCAGATCGGAACAGTCCTCCACCGATCCCTGCGCTTGCACTCGAACCGAGGGCAGCTAGTCTGCCCAGGCGACGTCTCCGTGCGAGCTCTTCAAGCATGCTAACTCTAGCGTAAGCTGCCTCCCCGACCTTACGTGTCTTCTTTATGCTCCACGATGTTGATACGATGGTCCTTCAGCGAGTTCCTGAGAACGACGGGTCCTGAGGATGTCGACCGCCCATCAAATCCACGCATCCCGCTACCAAAAGTTACTCGGCCTCCCCCAAAGCTACTCGAATCTCCGGTTTCACCCCTCGAAGCTGTCCATGATGCCAATGCAGCACTACAAGATATCGTCAGCGCTATGCTCAAACGGTCGGAGAGCGAGAACAGCTTGGACATCCTCTCGCAGTTCTCATCTCCATCAACCGCACCATCGCTGTCTCCTGAGGTGTGAGTAAGCACGTTGAATCACCCAAGTTTTGGACGTTAACGTGATGAACAACGCCAGTCGTGCAGCCGGCTTCCTCGACACCGTTAACTGGACGTATCTCTCCTCTTCTCCTATCACGTCGGGGGATGGGCTGCACATTCGGTCAAAGAGAATCTACTCAGTGGCGTCAGAAGCGACCGTTGTTAGCAGTGGATCAAGCGACGTCACTGTTTGGGATTCGTCATCGCCGCCTGCCATCACGAAGCCAGGTCAGCCAGACCTGAACCTTGAGATCGATGTGGAGAACTTCGAGAAAGAGGTTGCTACTGCGTGAGTAACTCCTATATACATATGTGTGTGTTGATTCACGTGTACTCATCGCTGGCTATTCAGTTTCCGACTTCCCCAAACACCACAGCCAACTCCAGCGGCCCAATTTAGGAGCCTTCAACCACCGCCATCAACGCCTGATCAACGACCAAGAACAGCGGACCACACAACTTTACTCGCTCTTTCGACTAAGAGGAAGCAGGCGGGTGATCCTCCCATCACGCGCCCTGGCTCAGCTTCGAGTCCACCGCGCGAGAGGACATGGAGACATGGAACTGTAATCGCTAAGTACGTGATTGGAAGCACATCTGGCGCTAATATGAAGTTGACCTGGTCCTTGATGCACGTAGAAATATAATGTCGACCGATGAACTCGGAAGACCGAAGCTAGACGACGAACTCAACAGAGTGGCTTGCACGAACTACATCTAGAGCACCTTCTCCCTTTCCTTCCACCGACATTATGATGCTCCAAGACACGTTATAGAAAATTCTGGGGTTATCGCGCGGCTCAACCAACGCGTCCCGCGACTGCGTTCTCATGGAGACATCTAATACTCATCTTGGATCTCACACGACGTTTGGGTTCCTTAAACTTTTCGCTTGGCATTCTTATCCGGATCTTATTCTTTGTTTGGGCTCCTACACTCGCCATTGTACCTTCTTGGGTATGTCGTCATGGGCGGCGATATGTATGATTAGATTAGATTACTGACGTGCTCTCATAAATACGAAATATACAAGGGGTCGGATATATCGACGAAATATGAATCAAGAAGGTGGCTCCAATTTGATCGCGGGGCCAACCAAATCTGGCGGGTCTTCCACTTTGGCAGGGATGTCTATAGCGTCCTCTGGATCGATCTGCTCCAACATTTCGCCTTCTTCTTTCATGACCTCCGTCAGAGATCGTTTCAGAGTTTCAGTCTTGGTGGATGTGCCTTTGGCCCGAGCTTTGGCTTTGACTTTTACAGCACTAGGGCAAAGACCCCGTGACGACAGAACGCACGAGTCACACTTTGGTCCCACTGGTTGGCAGATGACCTTAAAACGTAATTTAGGGTTACTCGACCTGACGGAGCGCAGCGGGACTTGGTGAGCGTAGAAGTAGAACCCACCTGACCAAATCCCACTAGCAGAGGGTTTATTTCACGATGCAATTCTTTGGGTAACCAAGATTGAAGGTTCAATCGAGTCTGCTCAGGCGTGTTGGTTGGTGGCTTATGCCATCCTAGGCGATTGGTAATGCGGTGGACGTGAACATCGACTCCAATACCGAGGTTGAGGTTCCAAGCAACCTACAGCGAACCGTGGTATGGGTTAGAACCGCTCATTGATCTAGATGCACGAGAGAAACAAACATGCCTGAAGAGTAAGGTAAGCCATTTTAGGCCCGACTCCAGGCAACGAGCAGAGCTCGTCGACTGTTTGAGGGACATCAGAGTCAAACTCGTCTTTCAGCTTTTGAGCCGTTTGTCGTATGTAACTAGGAGCAGATCAGCGCCATTTCCTTGCAAGACGATCGAGTCCACGCACCCAGTCTTTCGTCGCCAGAAACCAACTTTGCATATGCAATCTTGGATTACCGCATCGTCGGTATTGAGAACGTTTTCGACAGTTAATTCGCCGATTTTAGCTCGCAACTTTTGCATGGCGTCAGTTGTTACCTCATCCTTGGTTTGAGATGACAACATTAGGGCTATTAAAGTCCCAAAACGCCGGCTCTGCCGAGGTGCATTGAGGATTCAATATGGAAGAGAAGTGGGAGACGGCGGCTGCGACTGCTCACCTTTTCGTTCACCTCATCCTTCATGGCACTTGCGCAACCCATTGTGTCAACAGGAGCAGAGATCTTCTCCCTCATCTCCTTAATCAGATCATAGGTTTCTCTCCAATGGGGTGGTGCGGCATGGGGCACATCCAGCTCCTTCTGTATCGGTTTTGGCTTTCGTGGCGAGGGCGTACCAGCTACTTTGGCTGCCTTGCGTTTTGCGGGAGCGGTCTCCAATGGTTCAGCTTTCGGGTCATCAGCAAGCAAAGACCCCGGAAGAGATTCATCGGTTTCTTCTAGTTTTACTCGCTTGCTCCTAGTGCGTGCGCCGGGTCCTGCTTTGTACGCGTATCCGGAGAGAGCTTGGAGGAATTTGCTCGACGCGGGTGGTGGAGGGGAGAGGGAATCCTCTAGGTCAACAGGCGTGGATTCTTCCAAGCTGGTAGACGCTGAACGTTTTCTGGAAGTGGTATTAAACGCGTAAGGGCTAAAGGTACCGTATTTATAGCAGAAAATGCGAACCTGCCCATGTTGAATGAAGCCGTTGACACTGCGTTATTCGAAGTGACGGAGACAAATCGGACAAACTTGATACAGCCTGGTATTAATGAAAAGGCTAATCTTCGTGTTAATTGAGCCAGGAGAGAGTATTCGGATTTACTTGAGTGGTGCGGAGAGAAAACGCGCGACGTTGGCACGCCGCCGGATGGAGCTCAAGAACACTTCGCGTATGTAAGCTTTGTCTACGCTTTGGCCCCCTAATTTCAATTCCAACTTCCGCCTTTCGTCATACGACCACCGACTCCGCTCTTGGATCCCCTAACCGCTCACCGCAGCTAACAGTCCAGCAATGCTACTGTCGGCACTGAGCTCGGCTCTTTCACTTTTTGGGTTCGCGACGTCCCCTCCGTCTCAAGACCTCTTCCAACCCCATGTGGCAAACACACCACAGCCGTTAACCTTCCAGCTGCGGCATCTGCATGGCGTTATGGACGACTCCAAGATCATCTTTCACGACGTTCCCAAGGAATTCTCGGCTGCCTCAACGCACTCTGTGACGACACGAAGAACTACAGTTCCACGACCAAAACTTCAGGCCGACTTCCACCGAGCACGTCGGCGAGGTCGAACCGAAGGGGTCCTTGAGACTTTGGACTGGGAGGAGGATGAAATCGTTGCCCCTGATGCGACCAACAGGGAAACTCTGTTGGAGCTAGCCAAGATGACCAACAACGCTTACCTTGAACCGGGCGACGACGGCTGGTACAACCTAACCGATAATTGGAATAAGGTGAGTAACTTGATGCTTCGAAACGCTGTTATATTGAACATTACTCATAGATGTACCACTGTTAGAGCTCTCCGTTCGGCTGGGAGCCTGATGCCGACGGGTTTCGAGGTCACATCTTCGTGTCCGCCGACGAATCTACCGTAGTCCTGTCCATCAAAGGCACGTCGGCGGGCGTACTTGGAGGGGGAGGACCAACCGTTCGGAAGGACAAGTTGAACGATAACTTGCTCTTTTCTTGCTGCTGCGCACGGGTTGATTGGTCATGGACCACTGTGTGCGACTGCTACGGAGGAGGGTGGAAATGTGACCAGGATTGCTTGGAACAATCACTTGTGGAGGAGTCTTTGTTCTATACGATCGGAACTGTAGGTGATGAACCGGCCTCCCGTTCGTCGTACCCAATGATACTCACAGCAGGGCTCGATAGAACCTCTATAACAATGTTACTTACCTGTACCCCAACGCGAATATCTGGCTCGTCGGTCAGCCCCCGCACTTCGTTCCCCGCCTCTTGATCCGAGCTAACTTGCTTGTGCCACCTTGTGACCGATAGGTCATAGTCTGGGTGGTGCGTTAGCTGGACTTTTAGGAGTCACATTTGGTGTCCCTGTAGTGGCATTCGAAGCGCCAGGGGAAAAGATGGCGTCCCGACGTTTGCATCTTCCATCTCCGGTATGTTTATCTTGTTGAACCCGAAATGCCCGGATGCCACAACTGAATGCCACCCCAGCCTTCGACGATGCACATCACTCACGTTTACCATACTGCCGATGTGATTGCTATGGGTGCTTGTAACGGAGTGCTGTCATCTTGCGCAATAGCCGGATACGCGATGGAAAGCCGGTCCGTCATGAAGCCTCTGCGTCACACTTACTTCTTACTGATGGACGGGCTGTTTGATAGTTGCCATCTCGGAGTTAGCTCAGTTTACGACACCATGACGAAGTTGAATTGGAGTAGTGACATCAGGACACACAGAATCGGCGTGGTCATTGACCAGCTTCTGTCGAAAGATTGGGAAGAAGGCGTGCCTGTTCCTAAAGCGGAACCAGAAGACGACTGTGTGGTTAGTTGCGCCAACTCGTTGCAAAGCCTCGCCAATGTCGCCCCACTGACATCCGATGACCCGGTTTAGGAATGCTATTCATGGGAATACGGCAAGTTCAAAAATTCTACAACGGGTTCGCTTCAGGCGCGCAGCGGTTGCCCACGGTCGTAGTTAGTCGGGGACTTGTCCCAGGGTTCCCTTCCTGTAACGATCCCAGGCCTTTCGAAGGTTACAACCTTGGTGGCGCAAGGACTGTTCCAGCTGCTGTAGTAAGAAGGTGGGAGGGAAGCGGGTGCCTTGCGTGCAAGCTTTGGCCTACATGTTCTAGCTTAGATAGATCTTCTAGCCGGTGTCTGTCGAACTGATGATGCGAGATTTGAGCGATCCAATCTTGTGGGTGTCGTCTTCGAATCTCATGGTGTGCGGAGTTTGGAACATTTTGATGTTGGACACATGAAGACAGACTTACTTTGTTTACTTGCCAAATTGAGCATGCGAGAGGACCCCTCAAACTCCTCCAGTTCTCATTGTCCTTGACTTCTCACCGACCAATATCGGACGTAAAAAATCCAAGTCCAGATCAGTCGGAATTATTTTCCCATCAACTGCCGGTATTTCATCTCAAGAAACCCGAGGAACGACTTCCGCGAATGCCCCATCCGACGATCCTTGCGCCACCCCTTTCGGCAGCGCCTAGCAAATTTCATAACTACCCGAATTCTCTCCTAGCGCTGACCTCACTCGTGCCTCATGCATGCGTGTCAAATTTTTATGTGCCGTGCGCCTGTGCGACGGGGTTCTCGACGTACACATGTGTTCCCTGACTCCACTCAGTTTGGTACCATTTCACCCAATTTGGAAAATGGCGACGGGTGGTGGGTTGAAGCGCTTCACTTTGCGTTATTCCGAAAAAGCAACAGCCCACGACCTTCTCAATAACCCTGACATCATGGTGGGAGGGCTTACTTCCTGATCCAATCAACTTAGCCACCCGAGTTTGCCGGTTCTCGACCAAGCTGAGCGTGCAGAGCTAGAACCAAACGTTGCTTTTACATGGTTTAATTCAGTTGAGAATCTCGATCTCGAGGGAAGTCTTCCACCAGGACGGTAGCTCGCTGTTTGAGACGCCACGGGTCCGTTGTGCGTTTTTGACTTCGGCCAAAAAACTCCTTGCGCCTCCAATCTGTCTCCGCCCGCAAGCCGCCATTTTTGGGGCCTACAGCTCCTGCGGCTATGCAATCATACAGGAGGAGGGAATATCGGGGTTAACTTGACCTCATAACGCGTGTTACGCCGCTCACGATGCCCGTTTGAAGTCATCAAGACCGGTCAATATATAAGAGATTCCCATCAAAAGCGAACTTTTTCTTATAATCCTACCTCCACTCTCTGCCCACCTCAAAAGCGGCTTTGTGGACTTGTCACCACTTCGCCTTTGTCAAGTGCGTATTTGGTGTGTGGAAGGAGACAGGCATCCGTTGACGGCAAGTCCAGACCCCCCACAGCCTCCTGTATATCGGATCCACATGCCTTCTTTAGTGAGTGATGAGAAATTGACTACAGACGAGCTTCCACTAATCAACTTTAAAATTCCCTTTCAGTACACACAGCTTCCTCCCCGTCAACCAACTTGGGAACTGCCCAACATGACCGTATCCCAGAGCATGCTGTATTGGATGATGGCTCTTCCCGATACAGCCTACTCTATGGCCGGGCCTCTCTCCCCTTACACACGAGGAATCCTCTTTTCCTTGGCCCCCTCGGATGCTACGGAGGAGGACAAGCTGACGAACTGGCCCTCAGTATCTTATGAGCCTCTTATGGCGCAATGGGGAAGCTTCAGGGGTGTCATCGTTGCCTTTCATCGGCCGGCGACAGGTAACGTGGATAATGAAACTGTGTATATTGGGATACATAGCAATCATTGGAGAGACGGACTGTCCTCATATCCTGGTTACGCGCCCATGGTCTGGAGACAGATGATTATTAATTGGATCAGAACTCCAGGTCATGGAATGTTTTTCTCACACTTGAGTTCTTAATATTGCTAGCCTTTGTTCATTTTGTACCTCTGTCCCTCGATGCCCGTGTCAGAACTCTCTCTTTCCCTATGCTTTTCATTAATTCTATGTAGTACCATGAATAGAAGTTTGTGGCTCACGTTGGGCGTGCCCAAGTGCGTGCCCCATTCTACTCCGCTGATCGTGTGGTGGACCTGGTCTATGTAGTTGCAGTTCGCGTGTTGAGGGTCGTACGGGAGGAGGGGGGGACTTTGGGAAGCGGAACGGCCAGAGATGTCGCAAGGTTGGAAGCCAAATATCATAACAGACGCGGAGACAGTCCTATTCCAAAGCAAGCCCCTTTTACGACGATAAGAAGGCTACGAGAACCCAACCAAGGCGTGAAGGTGAGATTCTGGAAGTCCAACGAAGACGGGATTACGAGTAGGGATCTATCCCCTATCACCGAGCACGAAGGAGGGGTATCATCATGCTCGATCGTTACAGTAAACGTCGATGACCGCGCGTCGAAACCATGTGGAATTGCTCTCAAGACCATCGTCGGAGTCGAACTTGGCTGACTAAACCGTGGGATCAACGACAACCAACAACTCAACAACCGACTTTACTACTACGCAAAGTTGCACTCTCAGTCTCAAGTGTCTTGCAGCAAAGGAGCCAATCATGAACTCGGGCCTCGGTAGCGCATTTTTGGGAGACCGAAGTCATCACATGGCGATCCGCGGTCACCCATCTTTTGTGACCTCCCCACCAAATTCCCCTCCTCCTCGACCAACTACCATTGATCCCATCACGTCTCTGAACCTTAGAATCAAATGGCTAGAAGCACTTGTGCTTGGGCTCAAAGGCGCACCAGAGTCGAAAACGCAAGAAGCGTCGAGTTCTCGGGACCTCTTTCACCGCGCCGAAGAGATCCAAGCTAAGTTGAATGACGCTCTAGAGACGAATGAAAGCTGTAGAAAGTTCATTAAAAACTGTAAAAGAGTGATCTTATTGTCTTTCCTGTGGACATACTGATGCATCTGTTTCTAGATAACCAGTACGCTCACCTGTTATCCCCAACAGCAGCCATATCCCCAGTCGGCTCCTCTGAGATACCAACATACGATACGATACCTGATCAGGAGTTCGAGACACTGCTTGCTGAGCTTGAACCGGATATCCGAGCGGCGGATCGTGATCTCCGAGAGATCGACGCTCTCGATAGCAAGGGAGTCAGTGCGGCAGGCAAGCTGCCAGGTAAGCATGACGCATGTGTATTGCAGACCTGAGTCGTAATGATCGACTGTGTACTGTTTTCTTCAAGAGCACGAAGCGCTCAAGGCGCGATTACAAGCTCTTGAGGTGGCAAACCAACAGGACCTTGACATGTACGATCGCATCGAAGCACGTATATCGAGTATCCTGCAAAGCTACGCCTCCCATGTGAGTCGAATATTAGCGTTCAGCTTGGCTGAGGTCGCACCTAACATCATTCCAGGTTACTATCTTGTCTGAACTTTTCGTCTCTTGGAACGATTTGCTGGCCGAGGCGGAAGATCGTGTCGAGCAGTTAGAAAGGGCAAAAGAAGAGAGTGGTCTCGTCTCTTTTGAGGAATAAATTGAAACAATCGACTCCATTGACTTGGAACAGAGGATCGGGAGGGGTGGGGAGTGGTCCTTCGCCGGTCCTCATCCAAGAACGCCGGTCCTCAACACCTAGTGTTTTAGCAGCGTACGGCTTGTGCCACTTTCACCATATGATGTATTTGGAATGGGCGTTCTACGGCGAATCTACCTCTCAGTGGTGTGTGTACGTCCGAACAGACGCCCCGCTGCTATATCCTCAACTTTGCCACAATTTTCCCCTCCTGGTAGCCATGTGTAGTTGTGCACGAATATTTTCTTGCGCCACACTAGTTGGCACGCTTTGCTGCTCTTGCGATACAATACCAAAAGTACCGGTGTTTGGATTTTGCCCTCTACCGAAGTCCACTTGTCCCTGTCCAGCAGCTGAAGTTCGAACTCAGCCGCGGGAATTTTGGGGTGGTTGCACAGAGTCCTTCATGTGTTGGGTCCACCTGTTGGCGTGGGGTTTGGCTGCCTTTGTTTCTGCACTGTCGACTTGATTGGGTGCGTGAGTTACCATTTTCGGACAGCGCTATGCGCCACCATGACCCAAGTCAAATAGGCTTGAACCGTACCACCAAATATGTGCACTTGACTGTCTAACACCAGGAAGATTGATTGATGTCACTAGCCGACATCGCCAGACGCTTCCCGCTTCTGTCTAGGGCGACTCGAGGTGGCTAAATGCAAGTGACACGATTCGCAAGCCTCAACACGGATCACAAACCAGAAATGTTAAGCGTGGACGGGTTATTCCCTCTCGGCATCCACATCTCAGGTTGCCTCCATTCATGACTACTCAAGTGGAAACTTGGAGCGTCGATTCTCTCGAACCCTCTGGTTTGAAAGTGTTAATTTACAACTTCTCCGATTTCACCGTACAGGCCCGAATCTATTGGCGTCCTCTATCATCGTACATATTCACTATTTTGACCTCAGGAAGGTCCAGAAAGTCGATCAAATGCAACGCCAGGTTAGCTGTTTATAAGTCGCCACGCAATGCAGCGAGACCGTCTATCCCATCAGCAGCGTTATTCAACCATTCCTATCTGCCTCTATCTTCTCTGCCTGCTTTCGGTTTTGCTTACTAACTTTCTTTTCACGTGAGTACTCATTGTTGATCGACTGCCGCAGTGCGTCGACGAACTAACTAGAGTGTTTCTTAGAATGCCCTCCAGCGCCTTCATGAACTTCCTCTTGTCCCTTCCGGATTACGCCTTTACCATGGCAGGAGACATTGCCGTTGAGGATCGCTACTTGTTCTCCGGTGCTCCCCCCGGTGCCCCGGCCAATACGCACGGCATGTATCCCCGAGTCGTATATCGTTTCGGTTGGATGGGTCAAGGAGACCGCGTCACGGTGTCTTTCGTTCTTCCGACGCCTTCGGGGCCTGAAGCCGTTAGCATCGCGATTCAGGTTGCCGCCTGGGGCGCGAGCATTGCACCTGCCATCTGGAAACAGATGATTCTCCGCAACCTTCCACTTGGCGTCTACGACTTTCCCGTGATGCAGTGAGGGAACTCCACTGCTGATCTTTTGCGTCTCGGTCTATTCTATAGGTATTATGTTTCGGCACGCAACACTCCATCATTAGACTTCGCCATATCCCTGAAATCATGGGATCGTGGGAGTACTCACTTCCTCATCTGCACATAATCCCCATTCAATAGTCTCCCTTTATATATTCATAGCTTACTGTCTCGTTAATGTGCTTCGTTTGGACTCGGCTGTACGACGAGCCTGGGCTCAGTACTCTCCTGCATTTCTTCGTTACTATCTACACTCGCAGACGGTGCACTAGTTACAGCGGTCCTAATCCTATCTGATGTTTGACCTGATCCATTGTCTGCGTGGCGATTTCCCTGGCTCTACGAATTCCATCGTTTGATACCTGGCGTAACCAGGCCTCGTCGTTCCGAATGCGACGATAGTTCTCTCTAATCGGACCAACGAGACGCTCAACGGCTTCAGTAACATCGGCTTTGAGCTCAGCGTGGTTCTTCGAGCTGTACTCCTGGGCGAGTTCGGCTACCGACTTGGAAGAGTCGGAACACGATGCCAGGATCGTGAGTAGGTTGGCCACTCCAGGTCTATTCTCGGGGTCATACGATATGGAAGGTGTCGAATCTGTTACTGCCGAGCGGACCTTGGCTTGAATTTGGCTGTAGTTATCTGTGATTAAGATGCGTGATTTGGGGTTTGGTGCGGATTTTGACATCTTTTGAGTGGGGTCGCGGAGAGAGAGGATGCGCTTGGCAGGTGCTACGTCAAGAGAGTTAGAAATGACCGGGTCGGGAAGCACCAGGAAACCTACTAATTATATGCTGGGGCAACGGGAAAATGTTTGTCTTCTGGGTTCTGTTGAAGAGGTCCGCCAGATCACGACTCAGCTCAAGGTGTTGCTGTTGGTCCTCCCCAACCGGAACATGTGTCGCCCTGCAGGATTTCTCGTCAGCAGATGCACCATAGTTATAGCGAGGAACGTACTTGTAAAGGAGAATATCCGCCGTCTGCAACACTGGGTATGCAAAGAGCCCCAAGTTGAGAAGGCTGTCCGAAACCTCGTCCTCTGAATTTGCGTTTCGCGAGACGGCAAGCTTAGACTATTTAAAACACTCTTATTTCAGCTCCCGGGACCCGGGGAAAGAGTACCCAGGGGTCTGACCTTCCATGTTGTCATACGTTGCAACTTGCCCATCGGCGTGATGCAATTTAGAATCCAAGCCAATTCGGCGTGTTCCGGAATCTGCTCGCGTCGTTAGCTGCGGGTACAAAGTTCGGATCAAGAAAGGGTGCGTACCTGATCTTGTAAGAAAAGAATTGACCGTTTAGGGTCAATCCCGACAGCAAGCAAACACGCGAGAGAGTTGAGCCTGTCCTCTCGGAGGACTTTTGGGTCTTGCGGCATCGTTATTGCATGATACCCCACTGTTGAATATATGACGGTATCGTCGGGAGCAGCATTGTTCTGAAGCTCCACCCAATTCGACAGGGCTCCTAGAAGATTTCCGAGCTGTGGATGATGAGGCCCGCCATGCCGGAGAGCGGGCGATTTCAAAGCTCACATGCGGAACGCCCGTCGGCTGGATCCCAGAGAAGATGGTTTTTGGTCTAGAAGTTGATGAAGAAAGCGTTGAGGAATATCGCACGCTGAGTCTTCGGCGTTGTACTGCGCGCGATAAAGAGGCGTAACGCGACATCACGAGGCGAGGTGAAAAGCAAACAATTTCGAGACGCGTGCGAAGGGTGCCAAAACAGCACGGGATGCGCTGCCAATCGCGACCTTGCTGATGCACTCACGGTCGAAAAGGTTCCGAAAAGAGCAGCGGCCCGAATATATATGGTAGAACGGTGTACACGATCGGAGGAGAGTACAAAAAAAGAGGAGATGCATAGATGACGACAGATCCAGATCTAAACTATTCCGCTTTACCGCCCTTTTTACCCTTAGAAGTGTTACCGAAGGAGGATGCCCCCATGGCTTTCACGAAGCCACTTCGAAATGGAACAGATTAGCGGTTGATTATACAGGGGCATGAGTAACGAAACAAACATACCGCTGGGTCTTGTCGACTTCAGTTTCGTGAGACAGGGTCTTGTCGGTTTTGATACGCCAAACACCATCTTCGCCTTTCTCGACACCACGATCCTTTAGCCTGAAGAATGTCGAGAAAGGTAAGTTAGGTCAGGAGACTCAGGGTTCTCATGTCTCACGTCTTTTTGGTTTGCCTAGGATCGACGGGATGCGTCAGCCCCACTTCCCAAGAAAGGAATCGACCAAGCTCACCATAGAGTTCCATAGATAGTGTTATAGATCCACCATGCTCCAACTAGAACGTCAAAAGAGGGGTTGGTGAACTGACTGCGGGGACTGCGAGCACAGCCCAAGACGACGAACCCGAGACGCCAAAGACCCCGAAAATGGTCTGTCGAGCAGAACGTCAGCGACCTGAGAGCATATAGTACAGCACCCGACACGACGCACAAGGAAAAACATAAGGACATCGCCCCTAAAAGAGGAGGGAAGGCGATCAGCAACCGACGTTGCTTCGCTGGCTGGGAACGAGGCTTACCAAGTGAAAACCTCGATTTCAGCCATGGTTATAGATACAAGCGGGTAGGGGTGGAAAGGAACCAAGAAGGATGAGGAGGGATGGGCTAGAGAGGGCTAAGAAATTTGCAGTGGTAGGAAGAGGCTGCAGTACTTAAGAGAAATCCAACAGGGGCGTTCAAGTCTGGGGGATACTTGCTTCCGACCCCCATCCGTGCGAAATGTACCCGGAATTACTCCGGCACTCCAAGCATCGACACGTCCTGCCTCTTTTACCCAACAGCTCCGAACCTGACACGTTCTCCGACGCCGAACCATCCAGAAGGAACGAGATTTGTACATACAGGACGCGCATGTGCCCTCCCTGTCTCAATCAGATCGTTTCACCAAGGCGGTATCTCAGGCCGGCGTTCAGTCCAAATTCGGATACACGACCCAACGCAGCAATGCCGAGGCGAACGCATCTCTTGCCGTTAGATGCCCCGATTGAAGGAACTGTGCCCGTTGTTGGCGTTCTGTCCTCGCCTCGGGGCTGAAGCTTGCTCACGGCAAAATGCGGTAAATCTACTCAGGGGCCGAGGTGCAGAGTCGCATTCTGATCATCCGAGCTTCCAGAATCGGGTCTCTACAACTCCGAAGAGCCATATAAGCCCGATCCAAGCATCTGTTAGGTGCACCGAGGTATTAGACTTTCCACGGGGAATGATCTATTCAAGACCGTGAATTGCCGGGTACCTTCAAATTTCAAACTCCGCTGTCGGACATTCAACGTCCCGGCGCACATTCGA
This sequence comes from Tulasnella sp. UAMH 9824, assembly GCA_019633595.1. Taxonomy (NCBI): domain Eukaryota; kingdom Fungi; phylum Basidiomycota; class Agaricomycetes; order Cantharellales; family Tulasnellaceae; genus Tulasnella; species Tulasnella sp. UAMH 9824. The sequence goes on along the minus strand of WSUI01000015.1, from coordinate 97,998 downwards.
TATTCGATATTCGATGACTTGCAATCGTTCTTTAGCCCATAACCGCTGGCATGTTAGACATCGAGGAGTCAGTCATTTCTCTCGTCTTTAATCAGTACGATGAGCAGCTCGTTCTCATTCATCTTACACTCTTAGATTCCGCAAAGCCGGCTACCAAGCCATCGACCGAATTTGTGATTACTACTACTCCCTCGCTGATAAGCCTGTAGTAGCACAGGTAGAGCCAGGATATCTCCGTAAGCTACTCCCAGGTCAGTAGGCATCGCTTACTGCAGGATGAGAACGTCCTAACGCTGAACATAGATGCGGCTCCGGAGGCTGGAGAACAATTTCAAACCATTGCAGATGACTTCCAGAAACTAATAATGCCCGGTGAGCTTAAATGGCACGCTACTGTGACCGTTTAATCCAACTATAGGTGTTTTAAGGCATCACCCATTGGCAGCACCCGTCTTTCTTCGCATATTTCCCCACTGCGTCAACTCTGGAGGGGACCATTGCGGACCTGTACGCTAGCAGCGTTTCAGCACCCGGCTTCAACGTACGCATGTCGATCCAAAGACTCTATTTTAATCCTGACTGGCCTCTTAGTGGCTCTGTAGTCCAGCGGCGACGGAACTTGAAGCCATCACCATGGACTGGGCTGCCAAGCTGTTTGGTTTAGACGAGGTCTTCATGGCTTCCTCTCTGAAGGGCGGAGGCGTGATACAAGTAAGTTGGACTTTCGTCGCCACGCCTTCCTGTCTGACACGCCGTGCAGCCGACAGCATCCGATTCTTGCTTGACCGCCGTCGCAGCTGCTCGCTCCAGGTTCTCCAAATTGCACCCAGAAACCCACTTGCAAAACCTCGTCATATATGGAACCACTATGACGCATAGTCTTGGCGCAAAGGCAGCTCTCATCCTTGGGTTGTCGTTTCGGGCCTTAGAAGTCAGTCGGGACGATGCTTATGGTCTGCGAGGAGAGACTCTTCAAAAAGCATTAAAAGAAGATCGAGCAGCCGGCAAAATCCCTTTCATCTTGAGTGAACGGACTTGTTTTCAACAATACTCGAAGATTCTAACCAATTTGCTCCTTAGTTGCAACCGTCGGAACGACATCGTCGTGTGCTATAGACAACATCACAGAGATCGAACAAGTGGGTATGCCGAGCCCTCGTTTCTTCCTAGTGGCAATACGTTGCTTAACAAGCTCCGGGTTTTCTTTATCCCTCTTCTTCCAGTCAAAGAGTATCCTGAGTTGTGGATACACATTGACGCAGCGTATGCGGGAATCACCCTCGCCTGCCCGGAGTTCAGAGAAATGTGCCACCTCGACGCCATTAACAGATGCGCACATTCGTTTTGCACAAACTTCCACAAGGTACAGTCACATTTTCTATGACCAGTTCGCTGTCTAAAACAGCTCTTTTGGACAGTGGGGGCTTGTCAATTTTGAGTCTTCGGGAATGTGGGTTCGTGACAGAACACTCTTGACGGACGCTCTCGACGTGACGCCAGAGTTCTTACGGACGAAACACAGCGAGGAAGGTACGGCCAGTAGTAATGTTCTTACGAACCACGTATCGAATGTTGACCTTGATTCTCGATAGGGACGGTTATCGACTACCGAAATTGGCAGCTCGCTCTTGGGAAACGTTTCAGGGCCCTGAAACTCTGGTTCGTTCTGAGGAGCTACGGTGCCGAAGGCTACCGCGCTCATATTCGCAAGGTGAGGACACTCTTCTCCAGGTTTGTTCAAAGGAAAAGAGTGGAAAACTGATTACTGGACGGCAGGGTATCAAACAAGCCGAATTATTCGCCACTCGCATTCGTGAATCCAAGAAATTCGAGATCGTTACACCACCGTGCTTCGCGCTTGTTGTCTTCCGGATGGTAGGCAATGCAACCGAAGGATCACCTCCACCCTCCCTGGCTCAGCTCAACAGCTTGAATCGCCTCTTCCACCGACGCGTCTCGGCTCGACCTGATATTTTTATCATCCAGACCGATATTGAAGGAATGTACTGCCTGAGATTCGTCCCTGGTGCAGAGCGAACGGAGGATAAGCATATTGAAGCTGCCGTGCGATTGTTCGAGGAAGAAGCGACGAAGGCGCTGCAAGAATGGGAAGAAAAGGCGTAAGTTTATTGCAAGTGGGCAACGTTGGACGTGAATGAGGACCTACGAGGAGGTAGAAATGTACAATAGCGTAGTGTTCTGCAGGAGACAGGTTCAAATGGTCGGTATCAGTGCATGCGGTAATATTCAAATATCGCTCCAGTTATCATCCTCGCTGGATGATTCGCATTGCAGTCCTTTTGAACCCGAAAGCTGGCCCCCACGTTCATCGAAGGAGTAGCTTCTGTTGTATGAACCATTGATACTTGGGGCTTAAGTGTTAATGTGTTCATCTGATGCAATGTGTTCGCCACTGCGGCATTGCTTGCAAGAAAGGATGTCGACTAAAAGGCTTCAGCAACTCTGCTGCAACATCCAAACAGTTATGTAACGTGAGCAACCTCGACACTTATCATCCCTTTTGCCTTTCAGCTGCTGGCCCCGCATCGCGCAACTTATGCCAAACGGAGCAGGTGGTGAAAGGACCACGGGCCACCGTCCACATCGCCAAACAAAGGCATCATGGAAGACACTAGAATTCAATCCGTATCCTCTCAATTTCATACACAAAAGGCCACCGGCAAGCATAAAAACTTCGAACCAAGGCTGCAAATGTCCGACACTTCAAACCCACTGACCTCGACGGAAGCTCTCGCAAAGGAGGATCGTGAAGGAACACACCTACACCCCCAACGACTTCTAAGCAGCTGAAAGACCTCTTCTCGACGAAGATTATCCAGCGCATTACGAGCTCCGCATTTTATACGATGTAGTTGGATATCAAAAATAACCACTGCTTACCGAAGGGCTCCTTTCAGCTGAGAAGTTTCAACTCTGCACGAAGGTCAACTGTTGTGGATGGTACTTCGTGTGGGATTGTTCCCTCAAGGAAAACCCAGATGAAATGATTCTGGACCATGTTAAATCAGCGTTACTTCCCCTATCTCGTTGGGATCAGCCTTGAACCCCGACAGAACGGGACCACGCTCGAATCCAGTACTCAGCTTTCGAGTCAAACCCAAACGTCATTCCCCGCTCAATCAGGTCGTGCATGAGCTTCAAAGCTGCCAAGTGGTATAAAATTTCGTTATTCTGACAATGTGCGGGGTCTTCGCGGATCGAGAAGCTCGGCATGGAGGCATTAGAAGGCAAGGTCGAGGCTTGTGAGACGAAGGATCGCTAATACCGCTTTGAAAACTTGCAACGTCGCATTGGGAGCGACAAGGGGATTGCTCGCCGCTCAGATAGGCACTTTCCAAACTAGTAACGCCACCATTCAGACTACAGCTGGCCACCTGCCCAGGTGAACTCTTCCTCGGCTGTCTCCATAAAGTAAGCGATAGGTATACCTTCCCCCAAAGTTGTTATCAGTCTGCACCGGAGACTAAGCGATAGGGCAGATGCCTCGCGTTCGACGACTGTCGCCGTCGAGATGATCGTCCTTCGCCGGAGATGAGGTCATACTGCAGCAATCAGACAACTCGCACATAGTGTTCGCGTGGTATGTAAATATCAAAGGTACGTTCTTCTCATTTCTATCCGCCAGATGCTATTCAAGTCCGACAGCGTTACCGGACGATGGCGGGAGCCGTCGACAAAACGCCCCTGGAACGTAGGTGTTTTGATAAATGCTCAATTGTAGCTCGTACTCACGATGCCTAGCTTAGTATCCTAACAACAAGAAGACTCGGTGTCTACTTAGCATTCGGCATTGGCAGGGAAGATGTACCCGTTATGCCGCTAGGGAAAGGGACAAATGAATACCGACATTCCAAGTGCCCAACAGTTCAACATATACAGCAGATTATATAATATGTATGTTTTTATTGATGTCGGTCACAGCATTTCAAGGCATACACAAAGAAGTGAAAGCATTAGAAGCCCGCTGATTGGTCACTCCAAGATATCACGCCAACCGTGGGACGAAGAAGCACGGCGTTTTGATTTTACGAGGCGGGTGGATAGGGGTTAACGAGCAACCCAATCACTAATCTCTTTATGTACTCAGATGTGACGTCCCTCCCAGAAGGGTTTCAGAGTACAAAAATACAGAGAGGAAGCGAGTAAACTGTGAAACGTAACATGGGAAAGGAACATTTGTTGATCCCAGCATTTTCATTCAGCCCGGTTATTAAGTTCACCCAGGTCGAAGTTCCCAACGACGAGTTTGGTGTATAAGCATGGACGACCGGGCTTGCTAGAGTGGCTTCCACTTGGTTGCCAATGCTGCAAGTGATCGTGCTTTCGGAAACCATTAAAACTCTATAGAGCTTTTAGAAGGATGCTAAGCGTCGAAACGAAGTCCGTAACTCGTAGTCCGGGGTTTTGAGTTATTCTATCATGTTGGCAACGATAAGCAGAATCAGCACACGTCTTCTTCAAGAAACAATGCTTAACCAGTGTCGATGTAGAAAGCCGTTGCAAGGATCGAACACCGCCCAGTTAATCCCGGATGTGTATGAATCGATCTTGACACCCAACTTATTCGTACCCTTGTAACCATACATATATACCCTTGCGTCGAAGGGCATGTGTACGAGGGCTTGCAAAGAAATAATAATCGCAGCGATAGAATCGATTGCCTTGCTTTGTTCAATGTGTATGGGCATAAACCTGTTACACGGCGGAGAGGCGGCTTAAACGGCGGACAAAGGGGCGTGGGATCCTGACTCTGTTCATCTAGCAACCTCGCTATTCCGTTGGCAACCTACGCCTCCCAAGCTGTTTAAGTACTGCACTGCAGGCATGGAAGAGGTAAAGTATTATCCAGACAATTTTACCCTCCTTTCTTCTTCTCTGACGTTTGTCTTCTGATACTCAAAAACCCTCTCCCGCCGTGGCTCGAAAACCATCCACCGCTATACGTTCAAAAAAGCAAAGGGCAGCTCGAACAGAGGAGATGGACATCGACAAACCAACACCGAGCCTACCTCTGTGGCTTGAAAGGCTTCTGGAGCAACTCGCAAAAGCCGCCAGGAACGGTACTCTCCCCAGCGCGGAAGCTGTGGAACGACCGATTTCATTCGACCTTCTCCGCGCAGCGAGTCGATTGAGCCCGCCCGAACCACGCTTGCAACCCGATCTTCTCGGAGAACTTAAGTGGAGCATATTAAAAGAGGAAAGCGACAAGGCCAAAAAGCAAGCATGGTCTAATGAGCAAGGAGACAATCCCTACGCCAACATTCGTGGCTATGTTAGGAATGCTCGTCTTCCTCCTCTCCCATGGCGTCTAGAATTATCGAGAGCTGAAGTGGCTAAAGAAGCAGGGGATTTGCCAGTGAAGGAGACCACATGCGGTAAGTTTGAATGTGGCTTATCTGCTGCTAAGGCATAACTCTGACTGCACACCTGTCAGAAGGTAGTACCAACACTTTCGCGACCACCGGAACGTTTACACAGGCCAAAAAAGGCGGACAGACTACGGAGCGAAAACCGGACTGTGTTCGAAAACTTCGGCGTATAGAGAAAATTCCGTACGAAACATTCATTGCCCGAGTTCAGGAGTGTAAGCTTGTCGTCCCCTCCCGTTCGCTTCTGATGGCAGCTCGATGACATCCCTCATGTGAATAGTCTCAGATACTCTCCCTGTAGGATTTCAGCCTGCCCCCCCTGAAGTCGAGTCAAGACAACCTGGAGTGTGGGACGGCGATGAAGAGCAGGCGGAGTTTCTCTCTCTCAAAGCGGATGGCTTCAAAGTCAGAAACCATGTCCCCGAGTATCCTGACACCGAAAAGCGAGTCGCGGAGTGGATCGAATGGTTGCCGACAAAGACAGCTACGCGAGTCCTTCATGCGTGCGACTCGGATACGTTAGGATGGGCCTACCAGCCCGTTCATGGAAAGGGGACCATGGGTATGCTTTCTGACCTGTGCTGGCAAAGAGTTCCTCCTGGAAACTCCGGTGTCGAGGAAGAAACAATCAGGAGACTGGTCTTGGAAGTAAAACACCCTCGTGAGCAAGCCCTTCAATCCCAGTTGTTTTCCGCTGTTGAACCATACGACCTGAAGGGGTCTTAAATTTGGAGGAGTTTAAAGAACTTGTTGACACGCCTAAGGTGGGTATCCCTGATCCTCGCTCTGAATCCGAGCTCATTAGACTGCCTCAGCTTCCGACTTCCGACGAGATTATCAAGGCTAAAGGAGTTGTTGACCAGACGACCCCTCGGAAAACCCCTTCCGACTCAACTTCCCAGACCATGCAACAGCCCTCGATCGGTTTCTCGAAGGTTAGGAAGGCTAAAGGAGCTGTTGAACGGACGACCCCTCGGAAAACCCCTTCCGCCTCAACTTCCCAGACCATGAAACAGCCCTCGATCAGTTTCTCGAAAGGTTCGGGAAGAGGTATTTTCGGCGTGCCACTATTCTAACACCCATGTTCATAGTTCAAAACATTTGGGCACAAATTTACGACTACTGCGTGATTCAAGGCAACTTTTTTTTTATTTTGTCCACGGTACGGCCAAACTGTATAAGCACCTGCCTGGGCCTCTGACCTATATAAAATCGTCTTCAGTACGACTATTGGGCTTTTGGAGTCTTCTCTGCAGATTACACGGAGGCCAGAGTCACCGACCCGCTACCTTATGACCTATCGGAGCCGAATATCCTCGAATGTTTGCTGTACTGGACGCAATCGGCCAGGCTCGTCCCGGGAACGTTTGAAATCCCATGGGTTAGTGATAGCTTCGAGCCGCCCCAAGATCACGTGCATGCGCTGAAAGATGCGGTATTGCTGAACTTGCGGGCGGTGAAGGCGATTGTATCCGTGACCTGATAATTGACTTTTCGTGCTTCGCATTCCTGAAATTGTAGCCCCCGCTGTTTGAGAACAACACCGCCGACACATTGCCGGATGACGTTGTAGACATCTGCATCAAGAACAATGCACTGCATTTGCGGCGCATATTTCAAAATAAAATGAACCGCGCCCGCATCACTCCCGATAATTATACACCGATACGATCGTCGGACAAGATTCGGCCCAAGCCTGATCCTCCTTACGCCGTGGCATGCCGCTTCGCGGCCGGTTTAGGCCGTGACCTGAGGCAAACCATAGACCAGGAGAAGTACGACAAAAGGTGGTTGGAATACTTTCACGAAGGTCTTCGACTTAAGTCGGAATCACAGGAGGATTACGAAGAGCAAGTTGAAGTGTTGGCCCTTTTGTTGAAGAATTTGAATGCGGGTGGGGACGAGATTCAGGAGGCTCACCAAGGGGAGTGGGAGATGATAGATTCCACGCTACAGTATGATCGCGCCGCCGACGGCTACGAACCGGGTGAACGCAGAAGTGCACGGATTCAAGCAAGGCAAGCGACATCTGCTATCCCACGGGTCTTCCACGGTTCGGTACCCACTTCGCACGGTTTAGAAGTTGCCCCGCCTTCTCTACCATCTACTAATGCGACCACTAGTCCTCGCACACCGAGTTCCTTGATATCAGCACCGTGCTCTTCGCCGCCAGGACCCCACAGTAGATTCCTATCTCTTTCCTTGTCCAACGATGGGGTAAATCTCGAAGCCCAGCCCGACCGCTCCAGGAGCAGTTCAAAGCGGTCGGGTTCTGACCCGGCAGACAAGAAATCCAAAAGGCCTAGGACCCGGGAATGATGCTTGTTGCTGTTTTGGTTTTCGATCTTCTTTATGATTCACTCTATTCGTTCAATGTCTCCAAGGTACAACACCCTTCATGTATTACATCAGCATATTGTCCCCTTCAATGAGTGTCAAGTCAACATGGAGGTGCCTTGACCCTGACATATTTGAAGCGAGTGGGGGCATGTAATGGACGAAATGGTCCTGGTGCGTGATAACCCCACTCGACCAGTCGCGTAAGTTCACCGGCTTCTTGGCTTTTGCCCAGCTGGAACGGCTAGCGCTTCGATTTACATCCAGTACAGCGCTGAAACATGCATTCGTTGTGGCGGCAGAGCGAGCCCTACGGCTCGCAGACCCAACGGTGATGTGTGGGACCGTTAGATATAGTACCTTTCATGACCCCTCTTGTTTCCCCCGCGATTGCGACTTCTGTTTGCCCCACCACCATCCCGCTTTCTCTTCCTCACCGTTTTGAGGTGCCTTTGGTCTCGTGCCCCCGCGGTATCAGTCGGATTCCATCTTTGTGGTGGCCCGGCTCGCCCAAACTGCAGTTGAAGTGGACGGGTTTAGGACGAAGACACAGTTTTATTGGAAGCCACGTAGGGAAGTTGTAGATAGGATATTTAAACAGACCCAGAGGCAGGAGCGAGGCTTAACAATAAAATCAAATCAATAGATGCTGTTGATTGACACTGTATCTATGTATGCTTGCCACTTATTGCCTATATTCTCGACTTATTAACCGGGTGAGGTCTGCTCTGTGACGCGTCGTCTTTCTTTCATATGTGTTCTCTGCACGTGTCCTCCTACCCCATCCCTGGCTGCTGTTTGTAAGCGGGAGGCTTAAGGTCATCCACGAATGTGGGTCTGACCATGATTCTGGGAACTCGGAACAGTGGATATATTTGCACTGGGCTTTGGCCATCCGTAGGACAGTCGATTCCACGGGGAAGTGAGGGTTTATTAGGTCTCGAGCTTCTTAAAACTTTAATTTCTTATGAATATTACATAAATCACAATGAATGATGCACAGTTGGCGAGGGAGAGTGCCTTCTCCATCAGTATCAAACCACGACTCAAACCCGTACAGCCTGCCAACCCCAGTAGATCGAGAACCGCGCACCTTTACCATTGGGTTCAAATATGATATCAAGAACACGTCATGGGCAACTATATTTCTCTAACATCACAACTCGTTACGTCAAGCGGCAAATGTGCCTACGCCAGCGACTGACCCCTCATCCTCGATCCCCCTCCGTGCTGGCGCCTGCTCGTCTCTGCTTCAGCTTCTCTTTCAGCCCGTCTTCCAACAAAATCGACTTCGGTGTAGATGTGGATTTGGCTGGATTAGGCGTGATATTTATGGGTGAAAGGCTCGCTGATATTGGCGTCGAGTTGGCAAGCGTTTGATCTGTAGCTGTGGTTGAGGCCTTCCGCTTCTCGAGAGCCAGCTTGACTCGAAGCCGAGCCTGAGTCCGAAGACGTTGTTCACGAGCATCAGAGCCCAGTTCAAGCTGGGCTTTGTGAGGTTGCGGCGATTCGTTAGGCTCAGGAGCATCGTTTGTAGGAGACGATTTGGACTGGAGGAATTTCTTCCTCTCTTCCGCAAGCCTGGCCATCAACTGCGCTCGGCGCTCATTATCCAAAGGCTGTTGCGCACCTTCATACACGTACTCCTGCTGACGCGAGGAGGGTTCGAGATCCTCGCCCAAGCCGTCGTTCGAGTCGACAACTTTGGCTTTGCCCTTACGTTTGATCGATAACTGTCGGCGGGTCCGAACCATAATATCGGCAACCGAAGGAGCCACATCATCTGTGCTCGTTCTTTTCTCTCTTGAATGGGCTGGATCTGTCATGCGGGCCAACAGACTAGGGAGGTCGACATCGCGGACTGACTCCTGTGTTTGATCATGAGGTATCCCTTCTTCGTCTGAAGATTTCGTCCGCTTCAGTCCCATTTTTGCGGCCTGGCCCTTAATAGATAGACCTAGAGCCGGAATTGAAGTTGATTCTGCGATGGGCTTACTAGCGCCTTTGATTGAGAGTTGGAGGATCACAGTATCGTTGTATTCCATCCGCTCGGAATTCTCCGAAGGTGAACGGATGAGATTGCTTCTTTTGCCTGAAGTATTGGGGCTCGAGGGCGATCGATGACTCCGCCTGTCTGAGCGCGATGGTTCCGGACTTTGGTCGCGAGGATCGTAGCTGGAAGAACGTCGACGAACGGCCTCGGGACTTTTGCTCCTCAGCCCTTGCGATGGTGGTCTCTCGTGGTCAGCCCGCATTCCATGGGACGGGACGGGGCGGCGATCATGACGAAGATCTCGTGAGCGACTGCATCTTCTAGTGAATTGACTGGGCTGTTGTGACGGTCCTTGGTGGTATTGATCAGGTTGATCATCGCTGGAGCCCTCATCCCGACTCCAACTTCTACTCCAACTTCGATAGCGAGCTCTACGATCACGAAATTCGCGTTGGGACTCTGGAGGAGATCGGCGAGACAGCGGGGGCGGTGATCGATGCTGCGGACTGTCGATATCGCGAGGTGACCGCTCAAGAATATCATCATCGTCTGACTGCTCAGAAGGGTGATGCCGTGAACGGTAATCAACTTCGTTCCTCCGACTATAATATCGCGAAGAGTAGGGCCGGGACGATTCGGTAGCTGGCCGTGATTGTGCGACCCAGCGATCGTGACGTTGTCGGCGCGTGGGTGGAGAAGGAACACTTGGTGGCTGGTCATACTGTCATATTGGATTCACGTCGGGTACGTCCGTATCTGTGTATTAGTTTCGTCAAAGAAAAACAAAGGCGAGCCGGGATCTTGTAATAGTGATTTACCTGGATGACCGAGTCGTATACTGCTAAGTCACGGTACGGGGAGCGCAGGTACGTGTAGAGTTCTGAAGTAAGCAAGCGTACTCAAAGGTCAACCATTATTTAGTCAGGTTCAGCGTGTACGGGATGCTCACCGTGGGCGAAGTGTTCCGCGTTTGGTCGTCTTCCTGATTCAGTAGAGTCCATATCTAGGAATTCTCCGAGCAGTTTTACTGCAGATTCAGATCGAATGTCGATAGATTTCATGAGAGCCAGGATGAAAGAAGTCAGGAACTGTGCAACAAGCATATTAGGCAGAATTAGTCACGTAGAGTGGTGCAATGTCCACGCAGCTCACCTCAACGTCCAAGTTTGTCCATACTTGGAGCTCGCGACGGATGAATGTGGTTGTGCGGCTGATGAGGTCTTGAGATGCAGCAAATTGTTGTGGTGTAGGATAAGGCTTAAATCGAGTATATGGATTTGAAGCAATATGCTGGGTGAGATGATCTCAGTACCAGTAATCGTTGCGAGCAAAGTAGAAACTTGCCTTGGCGAATAGGCCGTGTCTGTAGACCCACTTTCTCCGTTCTATGGCTCGATCAAATTCGTCTTGCTCTTCGTCGTTCCTGCTGCATCTCCTTCCCCAGCGTATTTGCGGGGCCGGTCTCCGCCGGACGACATTCGCCTGGGATAATGAGAGAGCTGGAGGGGGTGAGGTTCGTAGTGGAGGGAGATGATACTTTGAGAAATCATATTGGGATCGAATATCGTGAATTATATACGGCCCAATGGCGGCTGTACAGAGCGGGCACTGCTCACGCAGAACGAAGAAAGGTGGTATGGTGGTTAGGGACGAATCTGTGTGGATTGCAGCTTGATGCGACCCACCTTTCTGGATTGACCGGCCCACATTTCTAAGCATTCGAAGCAGAAGCGGTCGTGGGCGCATGCAGGCAAAACTGTTCTATCGACTATCATCTGCAAGCATATAACACATTGATCGTCCACGTCCGATTCACTTGCACCGTCCTTCTCGAGGAGCTGGGTGGAGGATGTGTCGGCGTCCATCGCAGGAGGGAGTGGGGGACCTTCCTCCGCACTATCCTCCTCGTCATCGACTGACGGGTCCAATCTGAGCCTCTTGGTTTTTCGCGCGTCTGGAGAGCGAGACGCGCTCATCTTGGGGTTGGATTGAGGCTGAAGGGGATGTTGTGGGTCGTTGTCAGTTTCGGTCAGGACTGGGAAGGCCTCGGGAAGTCTCACGGTACGGCATCTCTTGATTTCCTCAACACTATTACGGGCCCCTCCCTACGTGCGGCACCATTGCTTGCTGATTAGCAGCAATCCACGCCTTGTAGGATGGGCTACAAAATGCGCACGAAGTTTGTGCTACCAAAAACAAGGCGCGGTCGTCTAAGACGTTCAATATCCATCCAACTGCTCTCCAACCGGCGGTTCAAACAATGTCGTGTTTGCATTCCAGCCAACCGTTGAAGGCGTATATTAAGGTGCGGTCTCTCATCAAAGTCTTTCCTCTTGTTTCAATTCGATCTAATGAACCGAACGCTGGTCGTCCATACACTTTCCATCATGATCAACTCACGACCCCCTTCATTATTACGTTCATTCCTCTTCATGTATTGCTGGATTGCACTGGTGCAAGCAGCCCCTTTTGCTGCGATTTTGCAGGATATATCTATGGCGGCGACGAGTGCGCGCTCCACTAGTGCGGTTGCGACATCGGCACCTCAAAGTGCATCCCCGATGATCATCGTTCCTGCCGCTGGGACCTCTTTTCCAGGGAACACAAGTCAGGAGCCGACGTCCACGTTGGAAATAGGCGGAGGAAGCACGACGATTGATCAAACCATTATCACGACCAGCACCGTCACGATCACTTCTCCGTCCCAAACGATTACTGTCCACGCCAATCCCACGACGAAAACCGAAATCATATCTGTTATTGAATCCCTCGCCTCTTCTCTCGTTCCGGAGCCGACAAAGAAACCGAAGCCTCCCCCAGCAAGTACGACGACATGGAATGCTCCTTCCAAGTTCACAAATCTGGGAGCGTTCAAAGTCAGAAAGTTCGCCTATGGCCAGAACAACATTCAACTCGTTGACGTCTCTAGGGACGGCACTTCGGGGTCATCTGTCGATCCGTCCGACTCGCCTACCGGCGATGTTGAAACAGGGATCCAAGCCTTCTTTCCGAAAGGTTCCATCAACCCTGGCAAACGTCCGGACGGAGCACCCCAGGGCGGGGCCGATTTCTACGCGGCCCCCTTGGACATATCCAGGAGCAACAACGTTAGCATGTCATACAGTGTGTTCTTCCCCAAGAACTTCGACTTTGTTCTCGGAGGCAAACTGCCAGGGCTGTATGGAGGAAGACCTGGCTGCTCAGGTGGAGATGCCGCGGAGGACTGTTTCAGCACGAGACTGATGTGGAGAAAAGGCGGAGCTGGGGAGCTGTATCTCGTGAGCAGATGGTCGATGGTTTATCCAGTGGATCGTGACACTGATGTTCTCTTCTTTTCGGTTGCAGTATGCCCCCAAGTCAAAGCAGGGAGAGGGTGTATGCGACACCCCGCCCAAATCGGACTGCAATGTCGACTACGGATTGTCAATCGGTAAGTTATGTGCATATGCAAGCGGGACGCGTCTGAGGGGACTGTTGTGATTGTCAGGTCGCGGTTCTTTCAAATTTACTCCTGGTCGCTGGACCAACGTCCAACAAACTGTTGTTCTCAACACTCCAGGCAAACAGGATGGCACGTTCGTCCTCGAGGTCGACGGCCAACGCGTCCTTGATGTTCAGGGGTTGTACTATCGCGAAGGGCATCCCTTGTCGGTCAGCTCCCTCCCGCTTGGCGGGCTTGCGCAAAAGCCCGTCAAGTACCTCAAGGCGGGCGGCGGAGAGATCTTGGCACGACGTGGCGACCGCATCACTGCCGACAGTCCAGCTGCGGACGCGACGGGACCCACGAAAGAAGGGTCAATACTAGCGGCCGCGGCGGTCGACGGTTTGCTTGGAAGTCTCGCAGTAGACTTGTCGCCACTCATGGATGATGATGCTTCAATTCCTGAAGAGGCGGATCAACGGAAGGCCAAGATCGAGGACGACCCCTATGAAGGAGACATTGATGACCCGTTGGTCGGGGACTTTGAGGACGAGCTGAATGTCGAGCCGCTGAAGCGAACGGGGGTTTTTGCAGACGGGATCGGAAGGACCAGCCTAGGCACGACGGCTCGTCGAAGGAAGGGCATGAAAAATAAGGTGGAAGTCGTGTTCGATACTGTGACGGCCGCTTCAGCGGTGCGCACGGTACTGCTGCCACCCCTGTTGCCTGATGTTACTCGGACGGTGGTGCTGCCCTCGGCGTCTGCGGGAGCCATAAGCGACGGACTTAGAGCGATGGGGTCGCAGAAGGGAGACGATGCCAGCAACGACGATCCTGTGGGCTTTGTTGGGATCTTTTTCAGGTGCGAGCGCTTTCCTCAAAGCGGAGATTGCCGTTCATGGTAGCCTTTTCGTTGCAGCACGTTTTTCGGTGGCCATGAGTCAAAATTCGCCACGCCTGTCGACCAAAAGCTCTGGTTTGGGGACCTTGCGTTGAGGATCAACGATGGTGACTCATAGCGCAGTAGTAGGATTTTGTAGTAGTACATTGTGTAAAGTGAGGTCGGGAACATCCGTCGACGCACGGACGGTGTTTGTCCAGAGTAGAAGGGATCACAACACGTTCTCTGCGGTCAGAGAATCCACCAACCACTACCAACTCCCCCCCTTCCAGCTCCCATCGCCAGCATCCGTCTCAGTATTCCCCCTTACCACTACTACTCATAGCCAGGGGATTTTATTTTCTCTCTAACGACTAGACCCTCTAACGACTTTTTCCCGCTCCGTTCCACCTTGCATTTCTGACCGACACTTATTTCTGCCTTCTTCGCTCCTTTCCAAAATCATCCGCGTGCTCCAGTCCATTCTCAAAAAACCGCTGCTCAAAGGACGCCCAAAGTCGCGTGGTGTCTTTCAGCCGCTGCGATCAAACCCTCCCATCTAGCAGCAAGCACCATCCATGACCCCTTCCTCACCCTCGACACGAAAACCGGCACTCGCATCTCCTTTCCATGTTGAAATCCAACAATCAGAGCAGGAGCCCTCGCCCTCGTCTTCATACAGCATCGAACTTCCAGCTCAGCCGTCCGCACCACTAGGAGACGAAAACGGAAGCGGCTCGTTTAGTGCAGAAGACCGCGCCCCCGCTTCCTTGACCGCAAAACGACGCGAACGACCGACAGTCCTCGACCTTTTACCACGACACGAGCGCGCAGATGCCGAGAGCGAGATGGTGGTGCGTGCCTACGACGTGACGAAAAACGGAGGACAGCAAAAATGACCTTTTTGATCGTTTCGTTTTGCGTTTGACAGCGGTCCAGAACTCAACCAACCCTCAATATCTCCCAGCCGACTCCTGAAAAGCCCTCTGCAGAAGGAGGCTCGAATAACCACCATCAGTCTCGCGCTCCATCATCGGCATCGTCGTCAGCACTGGATTACTACTATCAATCATACGGAAACGACGACAACGCACAACCTCCACTGCCGACCGCATCGACATCCCCACCCCTGGAGAACGCCTCACTGAACGTCCCGCCAAAGACACCAGACTTTCTCTCCACAACGACTCCTCCAATACCTTCTCAGCGGTTCGACCCTCAAACCCCGGCACGCGATCCTGCGGCTATCGATCGAAGGGGTTTAATCGGCGTTGGCGAGCTGGCGACTCCCAGATGGGTGCAAAGTATCTCGTCAAGGAAAAATTGGGACGGCAAGGGCCAATCTGTGCAAGAAGAGCCAGTCGAGTATTTTCCTCCGGAGCCTCTAACTGCCGAAGCGTCGATGCCAAACAGCCCTCCATGGGTTGACACCGTCGAGGCTGATTCTCCACAGACCGTACGTTCCTCCTGAGATCTTCTAGTTCGCTGCCATGAATTATCTAACTATTGGTATTCTAGTCACCGAACTTACCAGACGAGTCTCAACCTTCCTTTGCGGCTGCAATGTCCAATCCCGTTCCGCGTCCGCACCCTGCGGCTGCCCGAGTTCTCCGTAACAAGGCCTCCATGAACTCCGAAAGCGGCGGCGAAGAGATTCTTTACAAGCCTCCACCTCGCAAAGCTCCCCCGCCCCCATTGCCCACGACGGATCTGTCCCAGTATACTTTCGGTCACTTGGAATCATCACACCGCCATACCTACAGCAATTCCAGCCAGCCCAATGGTACACAAGATCCTTCCGCACCGGCCTCGCCCATTGTTCATCCTCCCAGTTCCTACGCCACTGAACCTCGGCGGGCTAGGAAGCGGACGTCGGACGAATTTGCCATGGACCAAGGTGTAATCGTTCCTAAAACGGCGTCTGGCACTTCTTCCATGGATACAGTGGGCAGCACCGAACGAGATGATAAGTATGGCAGGAAGCACCGTAGTTTGGGTGTTGGATCTGCTCCTTCGCGAGAGCATCGTGAGCGGGAGCGAACCAGGGACAAACGAAGGGGCGACAGTATCGTCGGCCTCGGTTTGGGAAGCCCTACTACGGCCACTTCCGCAGCTGCAGCGATTGCCGTCTCCAAGTCGACATCCTCGGTTCCAGGTTCCAGGGATCGACATTCTCGACATATGTCCGCTTCCGCGTCATCTACCCTTGCAGATGCATCTGGCGCACCCAGCCACCAGCCATCCGAAAAGCGTCGTATCCACACCGATTTCTCACACCTACCGGCCTCACCTTCATCGAACACCTTCAAACACGTCGTTCATGGCAGTTCAAACGTCCCTACAACACCTTCTGCACCGTCTTCGGGCCATCATCATTCGCCCTCTGTTGGTCACGCGCTCCTGCGAGGCAATCAAGAGGGTTGGGCCGGCTTAGATGACTCTCAGACTGCTGAAGCTCTTCGTCGTTTAGATGGGGTTGGCTCTTCTGCTAAAGTCCGAAATCGCATGTCCACGAGGAGCGGCGGAGGCAGCAGTGCTGGCGGAAGCCGCCCTCCCACTCCCGGAACCAAACATAGCTCTGGTCAATGGGATGGTCACGACACTCAGCATCCAAAGAAGTCAAGGGCAAGCGTTGGGAACAAGGAACAGCTTCTGGCCAAAGCGTCGTCATCTAGCTTAAAGGTTGACAGCACCGAGCGAACTGCCGCCAGTGAGTTGGGAGACTTGATCCTGAATGCCAATGGTGATGAGGTATGGGGTTCGCAACAAACGACCCCCCACGCGAACGCTCCCATTCCCCCGCTGCCGCATTCTGCGCCTGCTCATGCTCACCTATCTCACCGGAAATCGCTTAACGGGAAAGATGGTGTTCCGACCAGTGGACAGAGGGCTAGCTACGGAGTTGGCCCGAAGAGGGGCTCAGCTTCTTCGGCCAGCTTCACGGGAACCCCTACGAGCGGCTCCAGGGATTCTACAACGCTCTCAAGCACGACGAGCAATACCTCGGTGTCGCTGTCGCAACGCCATTCGTACGGCAAGATGAGGCGGAACAGTGCCGGGAGCGATATATCCAGCGTTCACTCCTCCGATGCAAATGCGCTGAGGGACAGGGCTGCAGCTTTGGCCGGCTCGCATGACATTGATGATGAAGCTCAAATCCCTCCGGTCCCCCCTCTGCCGAAGGACCTGTCCAATTACAAGTCTCCTTTGCCCTCATCAACCGCAATGACTTTCTCCCCATCTGTTCACAAACACACACAGGAGACTCATGCCCACCATCACGAGGACGCTGATCGAACCGTCATCATTCCATCAATCGATGTGGCTCAATCCCCGCCGAAACAGATTCCCGTTCCACCAACAACTCCCGCAAAGGCGCCAGGCAAGAAATGGAGCTTCTCGGGATTGAGTCTCCATCTCCCGGGAACGGGTTCCAAAGAATCCAGAGGAGCAGGGTCATCGGCGTCACCAGCACACAGCGGAGCCTCTCCCAGGTCGTCGCGCTCGCTTTCCACAGCGGCCCACTCACAGGCTGATCATTCTCATCAACGCGCAAGCGAACACGGAATGTACCGACATCCTGACGCAGCGAGCTCGAAACAATCCAGCGAGGTTTGGTCTCCACCAATGCTGTCCCCTGACATAGCAGCCGGAAGCGATGCCTACTATGCTTCGCCGCAGATGGCGGGTGGTGCGCTCCGAGGTAGTTCGAGGTCTCCGGAAAGAAGTTCCCTGAGCCAGATGGCGGCGCGCACTCCAGAGGCCAGGTCAGCTCACAGCCGAACTGGAACAGCGTCGAGTGCTAGTACGCACACACACTCGACGGCAGCTCCACCGCCTCCTTCCAAGACGCCTTTGAGCCCTAAACGATCAAATACAACTCGAAGATTGACGCCCAGCGCCATTCCCTTCTTCCGACGGTCGTCTTCCCAATCGATGCAAGCGTCATCCACAGCCTCGTACCCCAAGTCGTCCGAAGAGTCGTCGTCCTCGCCTACACGACAGACCTCGAGCATGACCCACCACGCCTCAAGCTCCTCGGTGTCTACCAGTGGCTCGGGACCTGATACGCCTGCAGCCACCAAGAAGAGCTCGATGTTGAGTTTATTGAAAGGTTCTGGATCGCGGAAGAGCTTGCATCTTGATAAGCCCCCGGAAATCAAGCCAAAGGAGAAGAAAGAGGAGAAGGAACGAAGTGAGAGCCGAATCTCGGTCCTGATGGGCAGGAAGCGCGGGAAGGTGAATATTCATTGTTTGCACATTAGCTCGATTCTCACTAATGTGCCTTAGACCGTCTCATCTACTGACGCGAAAAAGACACGAGAGCCCGTTCCGATGCCCCCTATGCAAATCCAGGCCCTACCGCAGTCAACCTCTCAAAGGGTGGCGAACCTGAAAGGCAGCAGCACCCTCATGACCCCGACGAAATCAACCATTGCTCGGACCCAACCGTCTCCCGCCAGCCAAATGAGCAAGGCTTCCGATGCTTCCCTGCGTAGCTCTCGACATCAGCTGCCCACGATTGCTGGCTCTCCGTCAGTCGGACCAGTGACTGGACATGTTGTGGCACATGTCACACCTTCAACGTCTATTTACACCTCCGCCAACACGACCGCGAATGCGTCTTATCGAGAGAAGGATACTCCAACCAAGATTCCTCGCATCTCTGGCCGTAATTCTACGACAAGTTCGCCCCAGTCCACGCACCGCAATCCCGCAACCATGACCAGCTCACGGCGAATGAGTTTGAACAACAGTTCAATGTCTAACCAGAGCAGCAACAACACGGAAGTCCCACCTTCACCTTTGATTTCCGACTTCGGCGTGATCGAACAGGCGGAAGTTGGAATGAAGGTTGGAACCGGTGTACCCACGACAACCACGCGAGCTCGTGCGTCGCCTTCGTCTGTATCCCGCATGAAGACAGGTATCCCGGCCGCCTCCATGTCATCGAAGAGACCGGTACCTCGAGAGTCCTTGTCCTTTGGTGGCGGCTTACGAAAGTCGTCTACGAATTCGGTGACGTCCCTCTCCACAGCCGTCTCAGAGGCCCCTTCTGCTGCAGCTTCCCATACGACTGCATCGTCTCGACTCTCCGCCCTGTCTCCATCGAAGATCAAGATGCTCAGCCCGAAAGTTTCCCTCCCCGCGCCTCGCTTGATTTCGAACTCGGCCACCGCCCCATCGGTCCGCAACGGTTCGCCTTCGTCAGGAAGACAATCGCTCTCGACTCCTTCCCCGGTACCTAGCAATGTGGACGAGGACGAACTCCTTGGTGACGAAGAGATGATGGCCTACATCAGGCGCACACAAGCTCGGCGGCTTGCGAGTGGTGCTAGGCAAGAAGACCTCGACGAGATGCTCAAGTTCCCAGAACCTTCGCCTCCTGTGCCCCCGTCTTCTCCTCAGTGTATGTTTCGTCCATGTTATGCTTTGTCCCCGCTACTAACGCTCGATAAACAGCCCTCCTGAAGAGCAGCCAAGCCGTCTATTTGTCGGAGTACGAACGCAAAGAGATCCTGGATTATCCGTCAGTCTACTGCATTGGGGCTAACAGCGAAAAGAAACCTGCAACCCTCAGCAATCCGACCAATAACTACGGTTATGACGATGAACGTGGCGATTACTTGGTTGTCCAACATGATCACTTGGCCTACCGGTACGAGGTCATTGGTACGCTTGGCAAGGGTTCATTCGGGCAGGTTCTTCAATGTCGAGACCACGCAACCGGGCACTCGACGGCCATCAAGATTATTCGGAATAAGAAACGCTTCCACCATCAAGCTCTCGTTGAGATCAAGATTCTAGACAACCTGAGAAAATGGGTAAGAGTCTTTTGATACGAGGCAGAATATTCAAGCTGACCTGGAACCAACGCAATTTAGGACGCCGAAGAGAAACACCATGTGATCAAGATGACCGAGCACTTCTATTTCCGTGGTCACCTTTGTATCGCCATGGAGCTGTTGAGCATCAACCTCTACGAGCTTATCAAGGCAAACGGTTTCGTTGGATTCACCACAACCCTCATCCGGCGATTCACTAGTCAGATGCTTGCCTCTCTGGCCCTGATGCGCCATCACAGGATTGTGCACTGCGACCTTAAGCCCGAGGTAAGCTTTTGTATCATTGTTTGCTGGCGCATTGTATTGACCTGCACTCGGCTAGAACGTCCTCCTCCGTCGCCCAGACAAAAGCGGCATCAAGGTTATCGACTTCGGTAGCAGTTGTTTTGAACACGAGAAAGGTCAGTCAACGAAACGGTTGCTGACTGGGCGATTGCTGACTGTTTGGCCCCAGTCTACACATACATTCAGAGTCGCTTCTATCGTTCTCCCGAAGTCATTCTTGGCATGAACTACCATATGGCCATCGACATGTGGAGTCTTGGCTGTATCCTCGCCGAGCTGTACACCGGCTTCCCGATCTTCCCGGGTGAAAACGAGCAAGAACAGCTCTCGTGCATCATGGAAGTTCTTGGTGTGCCAGATAAGGACCTGATTAACCGCAGCTCTCGCAAGAAACTCTTCTTCGGTGAGTCTTGGAGTTTAGTTCAGCATGACAATCAACTGATCCCCCTGTCCTTAGACTCCACTGGTGCCCCGAGGCCAGTCGTGAACTCGAAAGGTCGCCGCCGAAAGCCTGGTACCAAAACTCTGGCGCAGGTGCTCCGATGTGACGATGAGGCCTTTGTGGATTTCATCGCCAAGTGCTTGGTGTGGGATCCTGAACGTCGTTTGAAGCCCGCACCAGCAATGCGCCATCCATTCCTGACGGCTGGTCGCAAGCCGAAGCCAGGCTTGAGTGCGGCTGCGTCTGCTACTCGAAGTCTCCTGTCGTCTTCTTCCGTCAGCCACAGGCAGTCCAAGGTGTCCGCACCGGTTCAAGAGACGCCGCGCAAATCATTGATTGGTGCCCCAACGCCACTGACCGCGCGCGTTAGTTCTGCTCGAGCTCCCACCACGAATGGTGTTCCGTCAACTCCCATCGCTACCCCCAGCAACCATTCGAACGTCCCCACCACATCCGCTAGCCACCGCTCCTATCGCAACACCCAGGCGAACAGTGTATCTTATCATCATTCTCCTCGAGCAAACTCGTCATACATTGTGAGTAGTTGACGAGTCTTTTTACGAGAGCCTGCCAGCTGACCCACCGGCGTTGCAGGCTACGAAAACTTCATGATTATTCTTCTTGAACCTTGATGGTACCAACTGCACTTTACTTTACGATACCTGATCTTTAACTATGAGGGGCCAGGCACCCAAAACATTTGCATTGTGTCCGCTGATCTCCATGTGTAGATACCCCCCGTTCGGGCTTATAGCTTTTTTTTGTTCAACTTCTAGTATTTACCCGCCATCGCATTTTTTTGCTCTTCTTTTTCTTCTAATACATACCCTCACGCTGTTCTTGAACGACTTGCAACGGGTGGGCAAACACGGGCCACGTGATGTTTGTGTTTGTCGTCTCAAGTTGGACCGGCCAAACTCTGCAGAATCCGACCACCACCATCCACCCCTGACAGTCAAGGTAATGGCAGAATACGAAGGTCCCGACGTGCGTATCCACTTGCAAAAGCACGCCACCACCAGTTGTCTTACAGCTCTTGCTCTCAGGATCAACCCGTTGCTAGGGCTCGCCCAATATTCACATACGACGATGGTGCGCCCGTCAAGTTCCACATCCAGAAGAACCTCCCTCAGCACATGATCGAGTATCTGGAACGGCTAATAGTGGTACATCTTCCTCTCTTTATACCTTGTTTGCACGCTCAAGTTTCCATTCCCTTTAGACCAATGGCGGGACCGTAACCAGCGAAATCGTTTGGAAAGGCTACGTCCTCGTCGACCCTCGGACAGCCAAGGGGCAACGGTTCCAAAAGAACCATACAAGAAATGATAGGCCCCAGCGTTATGTCGTTTGCTATACCTTTGTCGCAGCTTCCGTCACCAAAGGCCGGATGCTCGAACCCCAGAAAATGGAGAATGTCATCCCGATATTCGAGGATGATGAGAAGCCTGTCAAGATATATGTTGGCCTTCACCCCGGGGCGTCTAGAACCCGGGCACTTAAGAAAACCCTCACGGTAGGCAGACACATCGTTTCTGCAATCTCGCTTTATTGACGCCTTCTCAGCTTTATGGCGGACAAGTGGTTGAACTCGCACGCGAAGCAAAGGTCGTCATCGGAGACCCGACTGAAGCAAACTTTCGCCAGCTGGAGAAGTATCGAGACCCTCCCCGGACATACTTGGAACCGTTGTCATGGGTGAAGGGATGTCTTGATGCGCGCAAGTACTCGCATAACATTGTGGTGCTACCTCCGGCTCTGCCCAAGCAACCAGGTCGCAAGCCTGGAACTGGGTGAGTGCCTTGCTCTCGTTACACAGACTTTAGATCGCTTATAAAAACCATGTTCAGGCGCGCCGAATATACTCCGGAAGAGGATAAGCTCCTCATCGAGTACATCGCCACAAAATGCCCCACACTTGGCGGGAGAAGTGGTAATAAGATCTACAGAGACCTGTGCGAGCGAGTAAGACTCCCGTGATCAAGCCGAGTTTGGCTTCATCTCTGATTATGGTCCCATCCTAGCCTGATCTTTATGAGTGGTCGACAGCTCATACCTGGCAGTCATGGCGAAATCGATACTACAAAGACATGCCCCGTTTCAACGCCGCGATTGCTCGCTATTTAGAAGCTAGACATCTTCAATTGCAAGCTCAACCTGCACACCAGCCCCAAGATCAGGACAGCAGCAGTGACGATGATGACGACGACGCTAATGACCAGCTTGAATACGAAGAACCGGCGAACCGGGCGAATGTTGCGCCAAAAACTGCGCCCAAACGCCCCGCACCCGATGACGAAGATGGCCGCTCCGAGTCAGAGACTGATCAGGAAAGAACCAAGGCCCGCAAGAGGACCCGCGTCGACGCAGAAATCGACCCCGACGCTGGCCTGAACGCCCAAGAATTGATGTTTAAAGCCTTCGAGGAGCCAGAACCCCAGAGCGGCCGGACAACATCCTTTGGGAACGCTTCACATCCATCAACTACCTTGGCTTCGAGTACGACCCGTGTCTCCAGCGGAACAAATAGGAGCCCTCCTAAGCCGGCGGCGCGTTCATCAGGCGGGAAGACTTCAGTGAGCGCGAAGGCAAAGGGCAAGATGCGTGCCGTACAGAGCGAGGACTCCCCGCCTCCGCAAGAAGCGAACGGCGATCCGGCAGTACAAGAGGAATCGGAAGCACCCGTAGAGCCTGTGAGGTGAGCACGACGCGGAACGCCTTCATCGGTGTAAGATACGACTTCTAATTGTTGAAAACAAACTAGGCATACCCGCGTCACTCGCCAAACCTCTGCTCAACCTCCAGCAACAACCCATCGTGAACCTTTCACTCATGCGACGAAGCGCCCGGCTCGTGGCGCCGCGAAACGCGCTGGAGATAAGGCGAAAGTGGTTGCCCCCGCTTCAAATACCCGAAAGCCAGCAAAAAAACCTGCCTTGGCGGCCCGACCCAAGCCTCCTCCGCAAGCATCTTCAAGTTCATCCCATATTTCTGACATCTCAGCAGACGCCCTCGCAGCTGAAGAGTTGCTTATCCCTCAAGAACAAGATGAAGAACAACCGAATGACATGGTGGTCGATAAAGCCGAAGATGAGGATGAAGAGCTGGAGTCCTCGAGCGGAGAAAGCGACTCGGAAAGTGCGCCGCCAGGCATTTTGTCGATGGATACCCAGCAATACATGAGGCGCGATCTGAGGGAGAGACCTCAGCGCAAGCCATTCGACCTTTAAACGAGGTACCTTGTAGCAATTCTTGGACCATAGGGTAATTCTTCGTTACGTCTTTCTTGTTGTAATTTTTTTCTTTCGATCATGTTTTTATCCACTCTGTTGTAATAAGTTATTTCGTTCTGGAGAGTGGTCCAAGACATGTGACTAGGTCTACTACTGGGTGTTCCAGTCATGCTATTGAATGGCTTCGAGACGCGCTTGAAGGCGTGCTCTCAATTCCTCATCCTGCCTCCGCCGTGCCTCCTCCCTGCGCCGATCTTCTTCTTCTCTTTCCTTGGCAATACACTCTACACTGTACTCCGCTGCCATCGTTATTCTCGCCCTCTTTCGTTGTACCTCGCGTACGCGATCCTCCTCTTCTCGACGACGCTTCAAGTCAACGTCCTCTGCTGCGCGCTTCCGCTCGATTTCAAAATCTTCTATGTCCCACTCTATCTCTGCAGACCGGAGGTTTGGTATGTCGAGAGTTATCTCAGTAGGGTCGCCAGCGTTAGTGTCGTCGAGCATGTCGACAGCGGAAAGATCAGAACACGAAGAGGATGCGTCGGAGGTGTTATCCCTAGCAGAGGAGTCTGGAGGCGGCTGATAGACAGAAACATCATCTTCGTCATCTTCCAGGTTTCTCGAAACAAAGGTGGGAATAAAGCGACCATTAAAGAGCACTCCTGGTATTCCTTCATTGCTGGGGTAGTAGACTTCGCTCTCATTCCCTGAGCCTCCAGAGGGAAGAACCACGCCATCGAACATCGTTGACGCCTTGCTAGTAGAGTTTGAGTTTGACTGTACAGCTTCCTCGTCCTGAGCATCCAAGGGAAAGTGAGAGAGGTCAAACACTTCGTGAGTAAACTCCCAGCGCGCCTCCCATTGCGCGGCGGCCTGCAAAGCGTCGATGAGTGTCACCAGCTGTTCTCCCAGACGGTTTTCTGTCCCTTCAAATGATGAGTCGATACAGAGGTTACAGCGGCACAGGGCTGAAGACGATGCAATGGGAGGCGCTACTTGTCGCCCGACCGCAGACCATTCGATTGGTTGAGGCTCCATCGAGTGTTCCGAAATGATGCAACACACTTTGCTCATTAAGGGAAGGGCTGAGTGGTCTGTGTTTTGATGAGGCGTGAGGGTCTAGAATATGCGGCGGTATCTTTGCGAAGCAGGACTAACCGTGGCGTCGATTGATAACTCCAAACCGTTTGCGGGGATCGGAGTGCGCGAACTGCCTGATGACATCATCAAGGACCTCGGATGGATACGCATTCGGCGAACTGTGCAAGAGGCCATTCGGGTACAAAGCTCGAGCTGGGAGGTTCACTAGGCGGTGTCCGCTAGAATGCACAAGCTGAACAAACCCTTCCCAATCGAGGGCATACGAGTGTCTGGACACGTCTTTAAGGCATGAAATCGCGTCGCACTGCCCTAAAAGTCATTGCGCTATTAGTGAGTATCGCCCCGTCCCGGTAATCGGCCCTTCTTCACATAGGAGGAACTTAAAGATGCCAAGACACATCCGTCGGCGCATTTTCTCCGTCCCAAATGTCAAGAACCCTCTTAGACTCGGATCTGCGAGCTTTGGCAATAGGCTGTGGGGTATTCTGACAGAGCTGCTGTTGCGATAGCTGCTGGATGTATCAAACCGTTAGATTGGACTCCATTTGCAAGAGCCGCCGTAACCTACTCAGGCGAAGTGATATACAGAGGAACACCACTAATTGCAGAGATACCAAGTTCAGCCTGAGACATCTTCTGATAAACCATGAAAAGACCCACGGAGCATCCCGCGCTAGTTCGACCAAAGTGGGCGCGAGGGAAGTATTGGGTACGTCCTTGAAGACTGGGCACCGTTCTGCTAGTGAAGTGAAAACGCTCCGATGTCTTCGCTCTGCGATCAGATGTTCATAACTGCTCAAACTCTGGGCTACCGATGATGCCAGGGTGTGTGTAACGGGCGCAGGTGTGGTGAGTTCGCGCTTGATTGGTCGCGTTGGCGAGCTGGGTACCGGGTCAGCTTTATTGTCGGCAATATTATTCAGTTGATGACCGGGGTTTCTGGATGCGGATCGTCTTTCCATGGTTCAAGCAATGTAGAGTTTAGAGTGGGGAAGGGACTTGGAACGGGTATGTATGGCGGAGAACTTTCGTGGGAGCGGGCTCCACGCTTGAGGGACCTCTGTAACGGCCGGCTCCTTTCCGACTGTTTTGAATCACTAGTCAGGCGGAACCAGACGCTACTCTCGCAAGACGGGGCTGCGCGACCTCTTTGAATCACAGGATTTCATATTTCCACAGGGATTCATGCATTTACACGATCGTTACACATGGCTTGGGAGCACACGAATGGTGATGTTTTCTACAACATACTCCGAGTCGGCATAACCGATCAAGCCTTGAATCTGCGAACTGTCACAGGCGAGGAGGTTCAGAAACCTTGGAGGCATAGACTGCAGTAAGTTATTAGACGAACCTTTTTGCACCCCTTACTTTCGCGATCTCTGCGGAGTTGTAGTTGGCCAACCCTCTCCCCACTTCCACGGTCTCCCAGGCTTCTCCATCTTCCGGCTGTTGCGCTGGGATTGACACATCCTCGGGGGTAAAGAACTTGGAGGGCGAAATAACGGTTGCGGAATCATCCTCTACCTTGTCGGTTGCTCCAGTTTCTTCAGCTTGCTTGCCCAAGGTTTCGTAGATGTTGCGAAGAGAAGCGGAGCGTGACAATGGATCCATCGACGACATAGAGGAGGAGTGGGACCGGAATGGCTTCAAATGCGGCGAATCTGGTTCGGGAATCGTTGGTGGCGATGTAGGATTGGCTTTTCCTTCTGTAGTGACCTCAACCTTGGTCATCGTTTCGGAAACTACAATTTTGGCGGCTTCGGTCTCAGTTACCGTGACCAAGGAGGAAGAGTCGACATAGGTTCCAGGAAGGACCTTGGGCTTCCGAATCACAATACGAACTGCTTGTCCAGCCGCAAAGGTGCCCTGAACGGCCAGAACACCTACAGCAAGCAAGCGGCCACCCGACTCCCGCTTAGAAAGAACAGCATGTGCTCCGGCGTCAATAACCACGCTCCCAGCAGGATAGAGAGTATGAGCTGTCCAGGATTTGAGGTCCGTTAGAGGAGCAGAAGAGGGGCGGAAGAGCGTATGTGGAGGGCGGATGGGCGTGTTCGTTCCAGTTGCTGATGGGGTCGCCAGCTGTGGACGGACGGTTTCAGTCGGTGTGGCTGAGGCCGAAGGGTTGACCGATGTTAGCTGCGGAGCGGATGGCGTCGCGGAGTTGAGCAGTATTGGGAGACTCTTCTGGTTATATTGAATAATGTCGAAGATGTTTTCGGGTCGCCTGCTTGAAGTTATTATCACGGAGACGCCAGCGCCTGTGGCGATTTCGGCGGCAATGAGCTTCGTTTCCATACCCCCTGTACCAAGCTTGGAGCCAAGGGTGGAGGTGCTAACTGCCGAAGGAGTTCCGGTTAGTAACATTCCTCTACCTTGGGAAGGGAGTTTATTCAAACCTTGACTCCGGATAGCAGTCACTGAGGTCACCTCTTCGATTGGTTTGGCCCCTGGGTCCTTGCGGGGATTGGATGTGTACAAGCAGTCCACGTCGGTCAAAAGGAACAAGTAGTCGGCATGTAACATCGACGAAGTGACCGCAGACAGGGTGTCGTTATCTCCGAATCTAATTTCCTGGCCAAAGGGGGGATGTTGTGAATACGACTCGCAAGCTGGCAACGGAAATTTGACATACGCTGACAGAAACGGTATCATTCTCGTTAATGATGGGGACAACGCCCATTGAAAGCAGCTCTGTGAGCGTGTTCACTGCATTAAGATACCGACTCCGCTATCCGTAGGAAAGATGAGAAAGACGTTCAAGATCGTCGATTTGTACTTACATCTGAGATGTCGCCTCTGGTCAATAAAATCTGGGCGATGGGTTGCCCAAGCTGCCCAAAGAGATTGTCCCAAAGCGCTATAAGCCGACCTTGACCTATCGCGGCGAGAGCCTGCTTTCCAGACAGGTGCTTCGGTCTTTCGGGCATTTCCATTCGTTTCAGCCCGACACCGATTGCTCCAGAGGATACTAGCACAACCCGATGGCCCTTTGATCGAAGCCGAACCACAGTTTCCACCACGCTTGATAAAAGCGAGATCAGCGGTTGATGCGTTGCCTCATGGACGATGGACGAGGTTCCTTTAGCCGCCTGTCCAAGTCAGCGTCATCACATCTGGAGCATTATAGGACAACGACTTACCTAGCTTGATTACGACGGTCAAACATTTTCCGCTGGGTTTTCTGCCGCTCATCGCTCTTCGATGCGGGAGCTTCCTGGGGCTCGAATGCCGGATGTGTTTCAATGTCTGAGTCTAACATCAATATTGCCCTTTTTCGGCCGATCGGGATTCCCCGCTCTCATCACCCGCCCGCCTCACAATATTCCACGCGCCCTCCTACATTAAGGATCTACTCTAACAGCTGCACGGAATTAGAGTTTGTCTTAATGAATGATAAATACAGGAGTGCGTGATTAACGTGAAAAAGAAGACAAACGCAAGCTTTCAACGAGTCCGCTCCAGCCGTGCGTTACACCGTGTAACCCCCTATTCATCAACCCATTGTGGCGCAACTTTGGAGCCATACCATTACTATATCTTGGGCTGATAAGATCTAGCATGATCTTCGTGTTCACCAACGATCACCCCGCCAACTGTATACGGTCCCGGGTCCTCCCGCAGTCGTAGCAGAGTGCCATGTGCGTACATACCGTGAATGCCATTCTCAAGACTTCCTGAAAGTCAAGGGCCTCTGAGAAAACGAATTATACTTGATCTCCTGGACGGTGAGGATTCGCTTGTTGCTCTAGCGCTGTATCTACCATCCAAGGCGTCCTGAAATCCCGGGTGTGCCTCATGCCCGGTTCAGCTCTCAGATAATGCTGCTAACAATCGTTGTAAAATATCGCGTTGTGGAGCATTAACGTGGGCCGTGACCAGCACGAATGTTCCTAATTTGGCGATCCTGAACTAACTTCGCGCTGTTGGGTAAACTGCACAAACGTGCTAGGAATCCTCTTGACACGTTCTATTAATTACGAGCAATCAGACGGTGTCATGTTTGCTATTTCTGACTCAGCTGCAGGAAGCGGTAGTAATATTGGGTACCCTCTAGAAAGACTACAGCTACCGATACATTCACCGATGAGATGGTAGAAGTTGCCACCGTAAGTTGCCAACTGTGCAGAATAAATAAGGATCTTGGAGAAAATGTGTACCATCAAACATCTGAGTGCTAAAGCGTGTCACGATATGTGAGGAGCCGTAGCCTCGTCGTCGGACATGGACGCTTATCTCCGCGTGGTCGTTTGCCCTTCGGCTCACGACGATGAACACCCCACCAGCAAACCCTTTGACTTTTGGAAATACGATCCCCGGAGGGGACAATTTCAACGATGTCACTCACCTGATTGATATGGCTTCTGATGGTGAGCAAAGGATCTCGCGGTTAGGTCTTATCACAGTTGACAGTGCTCCGAAAGTGAAGCCATGCAGACTGGTCAATTGTTGGCAATGGGCCATTTTACGCTGCTGGATGCCATGAATGCCATAGAGGTCGTACTATGAATGCTTCGTGGGCTCTATATAGCGACACTTATCATTTAGCCCTTGCCTTGGCCAGATTATGGATCCTCGTATGGACAATGGGGTTACCCTTCCCAATGAGAACGAGTCCAAAACCTCATCCTTTGACCCACAAGCACCATTGAGCCCCGAAGAGATCTCGTGGATTTTAGATAGAGCTATTGCTGCGGAGGTATGTACCTCCATCTGTCCGACGTGCTTGAGTCAGAGAGATGAATCTGACTTCCGGACTTGAGATGGATTGGCATTCAGGAAAATTCATGGCAAACTCGATACATACTCTTCAATACGCTCACTCACTGCCATCCTTGTCGATTCCAATAAGCGAGATTCAGCCCGAGGAAGATCTGCGCACCAGACCACGGGAGCTCCTAGCTACTGTATTGCGTCCATGCGTCATGGGACTGTTGAAGACGTGCGACTTGATCTGGAGACAGCTAACTAGAGGATATATTTATGACGTACGCTGAGTGTCTGTCATATTCGACACATTCTGACCATCCTCGTCGCGGCTTAGGGGGAGGACTTTCATGCCGAGAAATTCGAGGTCGGACTTTGCGAAGGCTTGCAAACCAACAAAGTACTCGAAAGCCTGGACAGTGCGGAACAAAGGCTAAACGAGCGGACAGGTACGGTATTCGATTAACCAGCCGGGGCGAATGAGTGCTAAAGACCGACCAGGGTTACCGAATCGGGACATGTTGCTGCTTCGAGTACAGCTCCGAAAGGTAAGTGGAGAATCTAGCCCGGGACTGTGAGGGACATTAACAAACATGGTCTCTCAGTCGCTGGTCCGGGCGTTTTCCTCCCAGCCCGACTCAATATCCCCAGCCCAACTATTCCATTTGCGGTCCGCTCGTTCTCTCCTCGACGATATTATAGCGAGCCCGTCTCCTAGCGAGCCCGTGGCGACTTCGCCAGCTCGAGCTGCCTTTGATCCAGCCATTTGCCGAAAATTAGTTGTCGTTACTCCACTCAAACCGATCGAACTATCAAATCAAGGGCAAGCTTGGACTATCTTAAGGAATGAGCTAGATGGATTAATTGGAGTGTACGAAATTGCCGAACAAGGAACTTCTGCAGACTGGATGGTATGCATATTTGTGTGTTGCTTAAAATCAGTCAAACTGACTGCTCGTTTCAGACGCTTCTGTTATTGCTCTCCCGTTGCCGCCACCAGACTGCGTTAGTTCGAAATACCACGACCGTGCGTTCGTTACGACCTTACAATCACGGTTCCACCCAGACGAGTATTTATTATCCGCCTGATAGATTTTGATGAAGAGTTGGCCGCCACAGTGGACCCTCGACCTGGTTTATCGACACACTGTGCCCATACAACACGACTACATTGTAAGTCTGGCATCAAGTCTAAGCCAACATATGCTCGTCGGAGGTGCAGCACATGACAGCCACCTGCTATTAAACGGGGTCATGGATTTGCAACGCAGGTTACAAGAGGTGAATGCCGTCTACTCCAAGGCGAGATGAAGGCTTATACCGGTTTGGAACCACAGGTTTTAGATCACTTTTTACTCAGCCTGAACCAGAACCGACCGAGAACACGACGAAACTTTGCCAAGGTGCTATCCGCGTGGCATAAGATTGAGGCAGATGCGACCCAGTTGATGATCACTATTCGAGCACCCATGCAGCATATTCGGGTATGCAGACTTGCGGTAGTCTATCTAGCCCTCATAGCTGATGTCAACTCGTGCGTTTTCACAGCTAGCTGCTCAGGTCACGTATCGGTTGCCACTTGTCATCCACCACTTCCGTCTTGCCATTATCACCGAATATGTGATGGCGGGGTTTGAGTTGGAACTATACGAGACATCAGAATGGCCATTCTTGTATTGGTATGTCGCGGTTATTTTGGGTGAACAGGTTCGTACCCTCAGACCGGCTCTAGGAATGTGACACTCGAATTTACGACTTCAAATGATGGTCGGTGTAGGTCGGAACTCTGAACGATTTGCTTCAGACTTTAGATCAGGATGCAGAAAGCCAAGAGGCAGCAAGTCGCCTCGAAAACACGCTGAAATGGTGTGAAGGGCTACAGCGTCTTTGCTGGGGCCGTTTCGTGGTGAGCCTCGGCCGCTAGCGAGCTTCTTCTTCTCTTCGCCACGCTGATTGCAATCGGATTTTAATAGATGCTCGTCCCTCTCATTGGTACAGCAGCACTGACTCCTCACCTTGACTCGGATCGTCAGCGCCGGAACATGATGAAACGCTTCGACTGGAGTATACCCTCGGCTTCGGAATCCTCGGTCCTTGAGGACTCGGGAAGACCGGACTGGAATGCGTACGAGACTGCCGTAGCCAGGCTGAAGGGTCGAGAAGTTTGTTTCGATATCTACCTCGCGCGTAAACTGGTGCTAAGCTTATTGACATTTAGGATGAAGAACGGAGAAGTCGGCAAACAGGGTTATTCGTCTCAGCCAGAGAGTGCTTTGTGACCCTGAGAGATCGAGTCGGAGACCAAACTAACTCGAGTTTGTGCAGAGAGCTTTGGGTTGAGGTCCGTCTGAATCTTGGTTTGCATCTTGTCCTCTTGCAAACTTAATTTCTACCCTGTAGTTCATGTCCGCGATGCTGCAGACCTGCAATAGGTTTATTCGTGCTTCGAGGTCGTCTTCTGAGGCTAGCGAGGTTGACCACGAGAAGGACGATGCGCATGGTGAAGCTACTACAAGGAGACGGCAACAGGATCACCGTTGGTTCCCCGACACCGAAGAATTCCATTGAAATGAGATAATGGGAGCTATTTGACATCTGTGCTATCGCAGTACATGTCTGGAAACGTGTGAAGGATTTTAGTCTACTGGAGCGGGGGCAGCTTCAGGTTCTCCGCGAAGCACATCTTCGATGGCGGCCCCTGCTTTCTTGCGTTCCTCGATGTTCAGTCCTGGATTGGTTGACGAGTACCCTAGTTCTATAACAGATGACTGGTGGATGAACAACCGTCGTTAGAAGCGGTTAGGGTGCCTTCTACGTACTGAGGCTCGTGTACTGCACTGGAATCTCTGCGGAGCGAACAGGCAAGACGTCAAGGTAAATTGGGAACGATGGTCCCAGCCATGCCAGGCGAGTTTCATGATCGCTGGAATGAGAGAGTACACGTTGAGCCGTGTTGCCCGATCAAATAAAAGAATACGTACGCTCTCTAGAACGAAAACATAATGATCAGATTTGTCAAAGGAGGGAGAGTTAGCGAGCTACCTCGTCACGTGTAAGGGGGTGGACCAAGATACTGTGACGTTATCGTAAACAAAATCTTAGCTCGTGGCTAAATCGCGAAACTTTCCCCGAGCAAAGTTCACCTTAGGTTCCCTCTGTTTAGCGCTAAGTAGGAGAAGACAGAAGCGAACGATTCCGCGGGACACCATATCTCATATGACCCTGCACAGAGAAAAGTCGAGGTCGTAAGCGGGGACTCTAGGCTGCTTGAGACGGTCGGACCTGCTGGATGAGGGCCCATAGGTTCGTAGTTGACCCGGTAGAGAGGAACTGCCACGAATGCACCCTCTTTGCGTAGATGGAGAACGGCGTCTCTCAGGTTGAGAGCTGCTTGTCGTGCTTTAGGGTCCTGGGTGAGGAAATAAATATCTTTGGCACCGCGAGCATACCATCAGCGAAGTCGAAGGATGGTCGGGATGATCAAGCCTACGAAAATGCCATTCTCTGATAAAGTCTCCCTGTAAGCACGCGGAACTCTTGGGATAGAGATTTAGCAGTGCACCCACTTGATCTCGTTGTCTAAAACCTCTTTGATGTCTGTAGGAGGCCGAGTAGACTCACTGCTATCCATCGAACGGGTGTCTGTCAGTTGCATCGAGTTTCTGAGGACACTGTGTGGGAGGGAGGTAGAGGAGGACAATCGCGCAACTCCCATCCTCAAAGACGCTTACATATGGCTGGTACGAAGCTCAAGCTCCGCGCTGCAAATTAAAGGAGGTGCTGCTCAATCAATGAGCACGGACTCCCCGGACATAACCGTAAGTCCGTAACCATTGGAAATTTGACGACATCCCGCACCCGCGATGGCAGACAATCAACAGCGCTCGTCGACCCCTTCGCTCGTAGCAGAATCCATCTCAGAGGACGATACCAACACTCTCATTCTCACATCTCTGCCAACCGCGTTTTTTCATGCCGAGGTTCTCGCTGCACTACGCGCTCACTTCGAGAGCTATGGCTCCCTTCACACTTGGGCTCCTCTGAAGGGCTTCAGCCGCGTCGTCATGGTCTACTACAATGTGGAAGAGGCTGGAAGGGCCAAATTTGAATGCGATCAGATGGTTTTGGCTGACGAACAGGGCAAAGTGTGCGTCCTCTCTCCACAGTCATTAGGTTCTGGCGCTGACATCACATTCACCTCCAGCATATCAACACCTCTTCGCGTCTACCGTGGAACCCATACCGAACTATTTAGTGAAGCGGACCGGCTCCCTGTGCCACACGCCCCTCACAACTTCCTCATCTCTCCACCTGGCTCACCTCCCGTTGGCTGGGAGCCTGCAGAGGAGGAACCCCCCAACACCGATACTCTGGCCTCAGACCTCGTCGCAGCTCTCGAACGCCTCCAACTTAATCGCGCTAGACCTATGAAGGATGGAGTTCAACTTATCATGTCACCAGACGACGACGACGAAAGCCAGGATGTCAGGATGGGTGGTGGTTCTCCTCCACCCAGACAGGGGTTGACAGTCTTCCTCGAGGATGCGGATTACCGGCCCGACGAGGACAAAGCTGTGGATGGAACCATCACACCCGTTACGGAAGGAGTATGGGAGGGAGAAATGATGCGTGGCGGCATTGGACAAGTCCGCGCTACCGTAGCCAGCATGCAGCGAGATGGCGTAGGAACTCCCGGAGGTCTCGGCACCCCGGGTGGGCGCATTGCCCGGGTGCCAACCCCACGGCCACCTGTAGTGACCGAATGAAAGCCCCGAGCCTACGGTAAGTCACGTCTACCACATTCGCCACTTTTGTCACCAAGTCTCGTTGATGATCAAACTGAGCGTGGGTACGGAGCCAACAGACTTGGCATTGACGAACGCTTTAATTATTAATCCAATCGTTGCTACTGAATTTTCCATCCATCCCCTTTGTTTCCCGTCGATATTGTGACAAATGCTAACTGGTAACTTCAATCCCTAGGTTTCCCAGTCTTGTAAATGGACTAAACGTAGTACGTGCCTCACAGCTACTGTTGCCACTCCCCGCTGAAGGATTATTAGGTTCTTCTGGTCCTTCTGCATCGCGTTGCATGTCATCTAGACCCACTAATCATCTCGTCATCAATATCACAGTTGCCTTGTAAGTTGTTTATTCACCTTTACCGCGTCAATTTTCCCCCGCTTTGCATCCTTCGAAGATGAGACCCAAAAGCATTTCACAGACCTGTTCGAGAAAGCGTACATGTCGACGACAGCTTCAACCAGACTCTGATTATTGTTATCACCTACAATGGTTACCGCCATCTCACAGCTTACTGACCTTGCCCCTAGATTCTTCGTCATTTAACAGGATTAACTCCCGTAGACCCTCTGTCGATTCATCTCATCAGGTCTTGCAACCATAGGTGCGTTCGTTCTCCATCTATTTCGCCCTCCGCCACCTTTTCATCAGCAATGATGATCATTTGACCAATTCTGCTACTGAGGAATCCGTGCGGATACCCAAAACCAAAACCAAACCAAATCTGATCTTTCATTCCTTTGATTATTCCCTGACCTTACCCCGAGTGATCGCTAAATCGAACTTGGTTGTAGGCCCGCTGTTTTGTTGCGACCGCAAGCTCCCTCGGACTCCAGCAGGTGAGACACTTCTTATCGGATGAATCGGCTGGTTACCGGACGGAACCATCCTAAGGATGAACATACTATTACTCAGCTCACTAAGAACACTCCATATCTACCCTTACTTTGGAGTTGTCATGAGATCATAGTCCGTGAGACTGAACTCGCTGCGATGGATTCCGTCCGGAACCCTATACCAGATCACCATGGAACAGAGTTTCATTTACTGATCATCCTTCTCTGCCTAGACTGTACAGTACCAAGGCCATGTAAACCGCCAATAATTGCAAATCAATCAGTCAGCCAGGCCCGGCTTGCTTGATTGTGATCTTCGTTCGTGAGCTGCGCAGTTAACAAGGTTAGTCACGCTCTCTCCCTAACCGTTTCCTATCCTGATGTAACCGTTCGCATGAACGATGACGCTAGTCTTTGCACGACGATGCTGCATTCTCTTGTTAACCATCTTTCGGGGCTGATTCTCCTTCTCCTGTTCGATTTCGTGTTTCGGAGTCGACCACGTACTGACATGGATCTGTTGTCAGATCACCGTTCTTGGAACAATTGTCACCGGAATTTGCGGCATACTCAAATCGGTGGGTCCCGCCGTTCCACTAGCACAACTCGATGATGATCTTATACGGATGTAAACACATTGCTCGTGTTCCGCATTCACCCTGGGGAATATTACCGTTGCCTTCCTCCTGAACTTCTTCTTTTGCAAATGTTCTTCGGCGCTGACACCAACCACTTCTGTAGTGTTTAATACATGACATCTCGAAGGTGCGTTTTGGCCCCAACAGGGTCAGAGTGTTGCGGTAGTCTAATGGTCAACGAATGATCTTTCCGTCAACTGAATACAATATAAATTCATTTAATCGGTGTCTAAAAGCGAGCACAACATCCGGATTGGTACGTTAAAGGCAGAGGTCGAAGGCTAAGACAGTGCCATCGCCATGTCCCAGAATGCAATTTCAAGTTTTACCACTCGCTCCCAGACATGCAGAAGTTCGGTATACTTTGCAACGGAAGGTGGATCCTGCGAGATCCTGTCCTCAAGAGTTTCTGATAGAACTCACATCAGCTCGAAGAATACGTTTAGTAAGCAACCAGGACTAACCAATCCCTATGCGAACCGCCGTTTGATAATCGTTCCCCGAGTAGTCGTTAATCCATCTAGAAATTGAATTCCGACTTGTCAGCCAAGCCTACTATCCCGACTAGAAGGCAAACTCACTTCTCGTAAGGATTCCCTTCCGCGTAGAATCCACTATCAGGGATCAAAGCGTTACGCTTGAGCCATAAACCAACCTCCCCATAACCTAGTAAGCACGCGAGAAGGGCGACGAGGAGCGTCAAATCATCTCCCCGTAAGCCTGCCTCTAGGATGTAAGTCGTATATCCACTCAGTGCAGCTGACTCTTGGGTATTCAATAACTCGTTTTCAGTCACTCCGAAAGTTTGGCAGTAGGCAACGTGCATTCCGGTCTCGCGTACAACATGCGCGATGGTCCGAGCGCAGGACTCGAGAGCCAAAAACGTCGATGATTTGGCAGCTAGAAGTCTTCAGCGATGATATGTCGTCGGCATAAGGGAAAAATTGATGACCTAGAAACCCCTATGTGCTCACCCGTAAGCTCTGGCATAGTGCTTGAGGTAGTGATAGTCTTGTCTTGAACAAGGTTCAAATTTGCACCAATCGGTGACACACACGTTTACTTACTTGATAAAGTGAACGAAGTTGGCTTGTGGTAGGATACCTTTCCCCAGCTGAACAACAAATTCGTGTTGAACGTAGGCGTTCCACAGTTCCTTGGTTGAACGGATTAGAGTTGAAATGAATGGGGCCGGGCAGGTAATCGTAGGCCTCGAATACAAAGACTTTGATGTTAACCATGTTATTAGAGCGGCAGAGACAAACTCACGAAGGGAGAACTCTGGTTGTGCTTGCGTGAAGATGATTGAGAGGGCCGTGGCCCCGTCCCATTGGGACAGCCGTCGCGATTGCTTGATGAGTGTAATTCGCAGCAATTTCCACAGCCTTCTCCACTATTTTATGGGAAGTAAGGAAACATCACAGGATGAGACGAAATCAGAGCGGGACTTACTGGTGACGCCTTTAGCCAGCTCGCACGCAATGGCAGCAGCCAGCGTGCAGCCCGTGCCGTGCGTACTCTTGCTTTCGACTAGGGCACGGATGAAGAGATGACCTTTTCCGCCGGTCCATAGGACATCTGCGACAACCCGCTCGTCCGTATTTCTCTCGATGGAGCCGGCTCGTGCAAGGCGCAAAATCTCTGGCTCGTCTGGGCCACATTGTTGGTACCAATGCAAGTGGTCGGTTGGCAAGAGCCCGACATCTCGAGTCGCCAGAATATCCGAGATCTTTAGCTCCAGGTGTCCACCCTTGACTAGAACAGACGCCTTTGAGCACGCATTTGATATCTTCTCGGCGGCAGTTATCATTCCTGAAATGGAGCGAATGTCTTCTTTTACCGCGCTGCCCGTGAGCTGCTTCAATATTAGCTCAGCCTCAGGAATATTAGGCGTTATCAGAGTTGCAAGAGGTAGCATTTCCGCGCAGAGAGCTGCTACAGCGTCCACTTGGAGAAGCGTGTGGCCCGATGTAGAAACCATAACAGGGTCAACCACGATGGGCGGGAACACCCCTCCTAGGGCTCGTCGACGGGCTATGAGCTCTTTGACAACTACTTCGATGACAGAGCTATCATGGAGCATTCCAGTCTTGATAGCCTGGACAGGGATGTCATCAAAGATAGCAGTCAACTGCAGGTTGGAGAGGTATGTTATTCTAGTCACCTGACGCTCCGATTATAAGGAACTTCACCTGCTCTAGAACAAATGAAAGGGGACAAGGATGTATTCCCCGTACTCCAGTGGTGTTCTGAGCCGTCAATGCAGTGATTGCTGCTGAGCCATAACATCCTAGTGCAGTGATTGTCTTGATGTCCGCCTGTGGCCGGCGGTGGACCAAAGGTTAGATTATTATCAAGTTTTCATCTCCCAAAGAAAAAAATCACTGACAAGAACGCCAGCACCTCCAGACGAATCCGTGCCAGCTATGGTCAATACCGACGGGATAGTTGCGGGACCTTTGCTAGAAATGGACATGACTGTGAATGTGCAGGTCGGCAAGCCGAGCCGCCTGAATGTGACGAAAGTACAAGCGAGCCTGGGAACACTTGATGAAAAAGATTCCGATGCCGGCGTATTTCAATTCAACTACTTGGTACTTTTTGGAGGCAAATACGACTACATCTGGAGAGGAGAGATACGGAGAAGAATATACGTATGGTAGGCAAACAATGAGATGAAACCGTAAACGCAGGATACGAACTAGAAACAGCAAACTGAGACGGGGGAGGAAGAATTACAGATAAGGGATGATCAGAGGCGCAAAATCCCCAGGACTGGATAAAGACTCATAACTTGGAGATGGGTTCTATAGGATACCCATAACTCCACAAGGGGGCTAGTTTAGCGGGTATGGAGCAAAAGCTCAAAGGTGGCAGGGAAGTCTGCCACATCCATCCTCTTCTCGCAAAGCTCTTTATCTGCTACCTTGAGCCCAGCAAACATAGTCCGCTCCATCAAGAAGTCGCCCCTAAGCAGTGCCTCGGGCATGATTCCTCCAGGGGCACCCATCTCCGTTGACCGATTCCATTTGTAGGCCATGAGGATTTCGCTCTGTGCACCAGGATCTGTTCGATTCCAGTCATCATCCTCGCTAGCATTAACGCGGAAGTGATCATGGATAGCGTTGATGACATCGGAGACAGTGATACCAGCTGCGGAATCGGTAGTGACTTGAATGACCCACGGAGTGAAGCGAGTGATGAGACGAATGAGTTTAAGGCGAGGGAAAGTAGCAGGATCCTTGCGTCCTTTCGACCACGATTTACGAGGTGGTTCATTGGAGACGTGAATAGTGTTGGGTGGGAAGAGTAC
Organism: Tulasnella sp. UAMH 9824; assembly: GCA_019633595.1. Classification (NCBI taxonomy): domain Eukaryota; kingdom Fungi; phylum Basidiomycota; class Agaricomycetes; order Cantharellales; family Tulasnellaceae; genus Tulasnella; species Tulasnella sp. UAMH 9824. The sequence goes on along the minus strand of WSUI01000015.1, from coordinate 58,770 downwards.
GTCAAAGACCAAGAAAGGATCGGAACTGTCTCGGGTTTCAGCAATGGGTCGAAGAAGTGGATGGATCTCCATGCCAGGGGGCTTGACGATGTTAAAGACAAGGTGGTCGAGTGCGGGAGCGTCTGTAATAGTCGCCAGCGTGAGTATACCGAGTGAAGGTCGATGCGGCGATGATGGACCAAATGAACGCACAATCAACGCCAGGGAACCACTTTCCGATTGCCATATCTACTTCTTGTTGGCCAGGTCGCCCAATCACGCTACCACCCCCCATCCCTGCACCTCCCCCGGGACGGCCCATGGCCGCTGTTGCTGGAGGAATAACGGGGTCCAGCAAGCTTTGTTGAGGTAGTGGGGTCATGTAAGGGGTGACGTATCCTGCGGGAGCAGCTCCCGAACCAAACATAGCTGCAGCTGCCGCTGGATTGCCTCCGAAGGGGAAGCCCGCTGGCGCGTAGGGGTAGGGCGACGGTTGTGGGTAGGGAGAGAACCCATATCCCATAGCAGGAGGACCCGCGGGAGCGTATCCAAATGGTGTTGGATATCCCCTCGGGGCCACCTGCCCAGGAAGTCCAGCTGGAACACCTCCGGGAGATCGTAGCTGGGAAGGCTGCTGACCTCCACCTTTCCGCGGTGCTTGGTACCGCTGCATGGCCATGTTTGGGTCCGCGAAGCCGCTTCCAGGGCCTCCAGCGAAATCTTCAACTTCTGCGTACCCGCCGAACCCTGCCGGATACCCATATGGCATCCCCATATATCCTGGCTGGGGAGATCCTGGCAAACCGGAGATTGGTGGGTGAAGACCTGGTCGACCTAAGCCTGCATGTTGCTCTGGAAGCATTCCCTGTTGTTGGACAGGAGATGATTCGCTTGAGGAGGTGACATCCGGGGGGATTGGTGGCACGAAGGGCGTAGGGGACGGTTTGAACATTTTTTATGATCGGTGCGACTGAACAAGAATATCCTGGCATCGCGAGTTAGGGAAATCATTACGGTGATGCATCTCTTCATAACCGCTTACCCACTGTTCAGAGAATGTAACGCGAGGATGACCCCGTGTTAGGTCGTGAATTGCTAATCTGGGGCTAATTGGAATAATGACTGGGTCTTTCCTACGGCCGTCGGTGCCCTCAGTGAAGACGTAAAGATGCCCAACGTGAAGATTGTGACGTCCTCTGCGTGGTTGTGATGTGGACTAGGAGCGGACTTGACGGAGGGAATGGAAAGGGTGAGGTTGAAGCAGGCCCGGAGATCCTCGTAGAAGAGCGTGGCTGCCTCATGTCGCATCGATTCACCCACCGTTCGAACGAGAACCCTCGTGGCGCAGGGGTCGATATCTATCCCTCCCAAGCTCACGCCATGTTAACACTAGTCGAAAAGTTGGCATTCAGAGTGGTGGTACGAGGAATACGGACCATGTTGTTTGCGGCCTTGGACTTCAGGGTCAGGATAGTGCGGAGACCTTGGCGAGAGATCGGCGTTTTCCATTTTTGGAAGGGTCGCCAACGCACGTCCAAACACCATCTTAGGCTGTTGCAGCCCACCGGTGTTGATTTGAAGTCATTTTCGGGCTGTAAATCGAGGATTTTATTTCATCTTGGGTTAATCACTCGCCCAGGCCTGGACCAGTTCTCTTCGAGCTCCCCTCGATCGCAGTGAACTCGTTTATAACGGACTTTGTATGGACATCGACTTGAAAGCTCATCCATCGTCGATTGAGTGCCTCTCTGGCTGCTGTCTTTGGCAGTAGCATCTTGCATTTGGCACCCTACCTGGTGTAGGTGATTTAGGTCGGACACCCGGGGCCCGAGACCCTACCGTGCAAGGTTCTTGGAGAGCGTTTAACGAAGGTATGTTATTACTAGATATATCAAGTGATCTATAGCAACAACTACAGAAGACATATTCGACATGGTTTACCGCCCGTGCATTTGTCTGAATGCCCTTAGTCGAGCAATACTTTATAACATACAGGTACATTCGCATTCTTGACTAGCGATGAAGCTGATGATATCGTCTCCGCGACAACGAAACTCGTTGAGAGTTGACTGGTGTCCGACGCCAATGATTTCACCCCATCGTCTTGTCCGGTGAAAGCTTCTGGATACGGCGAATATGCCCACTGCCTCGAAGAAATGGGCCTTTAGTAGTACCGCTATCACAGGCGCTTTTGAATTGCGACGATGACCAGGAAACAGTCAAGCTCCAGAGCAGGCCGCATTCAGTCTATTCCAATGGGGCCGTCGGTGTTGTACAACTTCCTAGTCGCGGATTACTTCGCTTGTCCCATATATGACGTGCCGTAACCGGGAGCATCTATGTCAGGAGGTTCTCCTGGGGTAGAGTGATCTGAGGAGTAGAGCGAACTGGGGAGGAGAGCGAGAGCGGCATAGGCCTTGTCCTTCACGATACCAGCGCTCTCGCGGGTCGCCAAAATCTCAACAGGACGTACCATTAGATCACAAGAGTATCTTTTCCGATGTTGCAGTGGGCTCGAGGGTGCATTGTATCTCTTGCAGGAGGGGAAACCTGTCTGCTTGCGGCCCGGGCCCCTTTTTCGTCCGTCGCAAGAGGCGCGCATGAAGTCTTGCTTTCGCTTTGTGAGGAAACTAAGGAGCGGGCGATATGTCCAAGCGATTGCAGTGCTGACCAGCGAGAATTTCATCCCAGCGGTAGGAATTGGTGGTATTCGGGTTTGCCATGCTGTAGAGAGAGACGACGCTGCCGACAACGTCCCAGTCCCCGCATTCTGAGTTATGGAGTGCTTTAGATAGGAGGTAAGTGGGAGAGAGGGTCATGGGGCGTCACTGCGGGCACCGGATGCACTGACGAGTGCACTCCATGGTTTGCTAGCGAGTAGAAGGTGCCCGGGAGAGCAGTGGGTGAAAACGACCCACTGAGCGCTCCAGTGAGAATCGGCGCAGGTCCTCTCGCTATGGAGCGGTATATCTTCGCGGATAGTGATTGGAAAGAGCGGTCCTTGAGGGGTCGGGTCAAAGCACGGCGTTCAGCAGAGGCAGCGCCAGTCTGCAAAGGAATGCGACCCACAGGCCCCTCGAGGAGGGTATTCCACGCTCAGAACGAACAGTGTTCGAGGCCAGAGCACGCTCATGGGAGGGCTGGTCGATCACAATCGAGAAATCATTCAACGAGGTCCGGCGATGGAAAATGCAGCCAGTAAGCGCCCGCTCCCCGACATCGCCAATTCTTCGCATGACACAACTTTCACTCCTTATTTTTTCTGTAGATCGTGCTAATTTCCACAGGCTGCAATCTAGTGCAACTGACCCCGGCAGAGTCTATACCGCAGAGCATGCCAGAGGCCGTCCGACCTGCCCGAAAGCCGCGCTTTCCATCTGCCAAGGCAAATCTTCTGTTGACATTCTGCGAAGCTAAGCGCACCCCAAACTTTTCTCGTAGTCATATTGGGGTGATGACCTTCTGAACCCCTTTCGCAACTCTGGCATAGAAGCGCAGCACGGCAGCCCTTCGCATTGGGACTGGGCGGGTCCGAGGGATCGTGACTGTGGAGGATTCGGCGGGATGAGACACACTTGATTGTTCCTAGAGCGGGGGTAGCCACGCAAAGGATTCATTCTAGGACGGTGATGCCGACCCAGGAGGATCGGTGGCGTTAGATTGACCCAGCTCCATCACGAGCCAGCTGCATCCGAATAATCGACGATAGTAGCACAAACTCCATCAACTTGTCAAGCTAGAAGTAGTTCCAAGGAGCCAGAAAACAAGGGAGCGAGGGGAGGATGTACAAGTCGAAACAGCGGCTGAAAGTACCAAAGAGGATGGTGACACGGTCGGAGAGAAACGCGGCTACCGATCCCCGATCATGCAGCGTGCGCGAAGCTCAGGAAAGCAACGAGGGTTTGTGTGTCTGCATCCATCCGTCTAGAAGCCGCCAAAAGTGGGCCACAACGGATTTGTCGACGTGTCGTTTGTACTGATCGATCTACAGGTCGGGAACACATTAAATCAGCAAGATCTTCGGAAGGCCTGTAAATTTGCATCGAGAGGTACCTTGAGCTCGGACACGTTCCAGTCTTTTATGCGCGGATTCGGCGGGTCGCTCATCCACGAAAAGTAAATTCCTTTCACTAGGAAAAAGTCAAAAATAAGGTGAGTTCTCGCGTCACAAGGGTTGCACCAAGGGAGAAAATGTACCGTTATGGAAAAGTTGCTTTGGCTCGGTCCACTTGTAGGGTTTAAATTGCCACTCCTGACCGGTGGTCATTACACAGACGACGCGCTCCCAAGCGTCGGGTCCAAACTTTGCCAGCGCATCAACCCCGTCCACAGCAAAGTACTTGATCCTTGTTTCGATCTCCTTGCCGCTAGAGTCGATATGCGTTTTCCTTCGGTAGATTGGGATCATGTCCTCTGTTTTCCCGCCATTCCGCTGCCTTGCTATCTCGGAGGCCTCGTACTGTGACTCTTCGAGGAACTTTTTAATGTTATGTAGGGTGAGGAGGGCGGTCGGTGAAGAAGACACCATAATGATGGGGAAAATACGGGGTTTCTTTGAGCCTGGCTTGGAGGCGGCGTTGCTGGCGGCCGAAGCAGCCGCGGCAGGGGCCGAGCCTTTGCCTCCTTTGGCAGCAGATTTGAGCTGTGCAACGTACTCTTTTATTTGTGTGAAATTCTGGAAAGGAAGAACGTAAAAAAGGAAGCAAATTGTTGGGTCAGCGTTGTATCCGCAAGTGGAGCGATGCGATGCTAAATTATGTCTTTTTTTCGGGGGGAAAGGGCCACCGAAGAAAGGGGCAATACGTGACGGAAGGTACTCACGTTTACTTTGACACCGCGAAGGACCGTATTCCTATCCCTCAATTCGATCTCGTTTGCCCGAATCTTCTTCACAGCTTCCAAGTCGGCCGCATCAGGGACGTAAGAACGTTTACTGCCCCCTGACCGTTGCTGGGCGGAGCTTGTTCCGCCTGGCTTGCTCGGAGAAAGCGTGGATGATGGAAGTGTAGCAGCATTTGGTGGTGGTGTTTTAGGTGTGGTTGAAACATCTGTGCGGGTGGGCAGCGACCAGGATCCTAGCGTCAGCAACCAAGCAACTTGGTAACGGGGAGTTTACTCACCTTGAGAAGGGGGTGCCAGGCGGTCGTGATTTTGGATTTTCCCCTCCAACCAGTCGAGAACCGGTCGTCGGTCCGTCAGCTGGACGTAGATGACCACTTCGGTGGTAGCCTGCCTCATGTAAACTGCTGCCGGCTCCGTCCTCGTGTTCCAAGTTAAGACAATAGCATCCAAAGCAAAGAACTTTGATGGGTCTGCATTGGGGTCCGTCGCTACGGCTTCCTTATCGCTAGTGGGCCTTCTCCATCGCGTAGGTGTGGACTTGGGCATAACCGTCGTAGAGCCGAGCTTTACATGCGACGCTGCCTTCAAGGATTGAACAGGCGCACCATCTTTGAGATAAGTTATAGCTTCGTTGCGCTTGATGGCATCTTGCAGAGCTAGCAGAGGATCTACCGAGCTCATCGTCGATGTCGCGGTTCAGGTCGAAATCGTAGTCGAATGTCCCACGGTCAAGAAGGAACTCGTAAGTGAGAGTCTTCGATTTAAGCTTGGGTGAAAGTAATATAAAAGTACAGCTTTAGTCTGAGAAACGGAAGACATGAAACAGTAATTTATCTACGGGTGGCTAAAAGAACATATCCTAACAGAGTCAGCTAGTAAGAACACGATTTGAGATCGAAACGAAGAAAGTGAGAGATATAAGATATGAATTGGGGTATTTTTGGAAAGAAGACGAAGAGCGGTGATCATGAGCTGTATATCGATTGTTGCTGCTTGACATAGGAGGTGGCCACAGACCCATCAAGTTCAAGAGAGCATCCCTGGAAAATCGGGACTTTGTTGATACGAAGAGCTGGAGAAATGCCGTTAGCACTGCATAGGACCAGAGGGAAGGGCGCTAGTGGACTTACTGAGAATAGGGAACACGAAACGAAGCTCCTTCATTAGGAGGAAGAGGGTCGTAAGCTCAGCTTCTGCGGCCATCTTCTGAGTCTCGTTCGCGAGGCGGCGTTGGCGCTCATGCTCGACTGCAAGAGCTTCCGCAACGGTGGTCCAGATGATCTGTGCGCAGCTTATCAGTATGCCGCAGCTTCCAAGGCTGGGTGGAATCCGAGCTTACCCCAAGCATCATAGGGAGGTATTTGGTCTCCACTGCCTGAGCCTCACTGGCGACACTCATCGCAGCCCTTGCGGCACTTAAACACCGCCTATAGCTCCCGGCGTCGTTCTGACTAAACATCCTGTGCAGTTGAATGACGGCACCATACGCGGCAGTGTACGCAAAGATCAAGCTTGGCGACACCTGACTCTTTTGGCCGGTTCTCGTCAGCACCTCCTCGTCCTCCCATGCCCATTGGTTCGTGGGTGTGTCATCTACGGCAGGAGCTCTGATGGGAGGGAGCGATTCGACGAAGCGTGAGATGGCGCTGTCAATCGCGTCAAATTGGGGCCAAAAGTCGGGGTCGGAAACGGCCCCTGGGTCCGACTCGAGGGCGGACGCGAGACGGGAGGCACGTTCGTTGAGGGCGAGGGCCTTGGACTTGATGGAATGAAGGTTATCTGACGCTTTGATGTACGCTCCAGCGTTTCCGCTCACGTACAATGAGCGAAGGGTATTGGAGTCAAAGCGAACGAGGTCGTCCTTTGAGGAACCCGCAAGGTCAGCACGTTGGGCGAAGCGGAACTAGAATATTTAATCTCACTAGTTCAAAGTCTTCGAATCGCCTGGGCCAGGGAGTTTCGATTTCTTCATCCCGTATGACCACCGGAAGACCCGTTCCGATGGAGCCAGTCCGATCCGCCTGGAAGATGGACCAGAACAAGTTGATCCGTTCGGCTAGCGCAATCGAATCTACCGAAGGGAAGGACCACAAGGCTGTGTCAGCGCCTTCTGCTTCCAAAGATGAGCGTGTGCGTCCCATCAGGGATTCTTTCCCCGGCGGAAATAACCCACGGGAAGCACCGGGACACGTCAAAGGAGCATAATCTAAGACACAGAATCGCTCACCTTCAGGCTGGGGTAAGATGCTGCGGTCTCCGTTCCCTGGGCTTGGGTAGTAAAAAGTCAAAGTTCCTTGGACACCATCAGCCTTGACTTTGAGGAGATGCAAGCCACACGACATTGCGAAACGCGCGGCAGCTGAAGCATGGTAGTGTCCTTCTAGCAAGCGACCCTTGAAAAAGAAGTACCACGCGAGAAGACAGGAGGCCTGTTTCGTGTGGTGTGTGTAACGGAAGTTAGACTTGGTTGTCAAGGGGCTTCGGAGAAAAAGCTGCGGGATTTTGTAAACCGCCCTGGGTAGGAATCTTACCTGAAGGAAGTTCAAGAGCCGGTCGGCGTTTTCCAGAGAGGCGTTGATGCCCTTTCTCGTCCTTGCAAGAAAGATGCTTTCGTACTGAGAGACGGTGGATTTGGGAGCGAACTATAGAAAGCCACAACATCAAAGGAGACGCGCGTGAGAAAGCGGCATAGTAGGGTTTCACATCAGTGATCTGCAATTGTCTTAAGCGCAAAGAGGCCAAGCGACTCACATGGCAGCCAAGGAGGTATATGGCATTGACGAGAGCGGGATGAGGTCGTTGGCTTGGATCGGGTGAATTCATTGCCTGAAGAAAACGGTCGGGGTGGACTTCAAACATGCATTGACGACGATGTTGCATGAAGATGGTTAATCTGGAGAAAGAGACACGGTTAGCTCCTATCAAGCCACCCGACCGCAAATGTGATCGGGGACGACTCACAGTTGCCTCGAGATCTCTGGTGGAACGTCGTCGACGTCGCCGGTTCTGGTCAGGTCCAAGGTCGAAAACCTGACGTCGTCCTCCCAACTGGTGCTTGGTGGGCTGGATACGGAGCTCGAGTGGGCCGTGCTGACAGCCGTGGATAGACTTGGAGATGGGGAGAAGCTCGAGGCCATCGTCGGGCGTGGGATGAAAGAGTTGGGCGTCAGAGAGGCGGGGGCGATGGTCACATCCATAGGGGCTGTGGACGCGTAGCTGGCGATGGGGTCGACAGGAAAGATTGGGGTTGGGTCAGCCTGGGGAAGAATGTCGAGCCAGTTGCCGTTGGGGGCGGTGGAACTCAAGCCGGAGTTGGCGGAAGTCCAAGAGGCGTTGGACGAGGAGTGGGGGCGCGCTTCGAGGGTGGCGGCGACGTTTTGCAAAAGCTCAGACTGACCGAACGACGAGAGATCGGTCTGGCTGGTCCATGCGGAGGAGGATCCCAAGCCAGAGAGGGGATCGAACGCAGCGGATGAGGTGGAGGAGATGTTGAAGGAGAAGCTGTCTGCGCTGTCGCTCCTTGGTGGGACTGCGAGCATGGGGACGCTGTTGGAGTGCATTGGCTGGGGAGGGTGCACTGCGGTTGGCACGGTGGTACGCCTTTTGGATGAAGATGAGCCAGTGGTTGGGGGTGTGATTGGGGGAGAGCCTTGGGATGAGAGCTGTCGTTCACGCTCTGCCATCCGCTTCATCTTTGCCTCGAGCTCTCTGATGCGAGACTGGAGGACTTGGGTCTTGGTCTTGACCTTGGCTTCTTCGTAGACGCACTCGTTGGTGCGGCGGCCGCGGCTACATGCTGAAGGACGGCGCTGGATGTCAGAACGCGCAAGAAAACGTTGGCGATGGGTGCGCAAGACTCACGTCCACAATGCGGCTTGGTACCGTCGCATTTCTGACGGACGGGGAGGCGGGAAGGGGGGAGCGCGTCAGTACTGGCGAAATCGGGCGACGCGAAGACGGTGGGCGCCTAACGGCTGACGCGGCGGGGTAAAGTGCTTACTCACGAGTTTACGTCGACGGCAGCACAGGCATGCGTTTCCTCTGTGGCCACGGGCAGTGAGTAACGACGTCGAGGGGGCATAGCGGGACAAGTAGGGCTCGCTCACCTGGCGAGGACTCGGAGGGTGCCTGACGGTCGCTGTGGCTGGATCACTTCGTCATCGTCGTCAAAGGCTGGTGGTGGGGAGTTTGAGTGCTGGGAAGAGTGCTGGGAGTGCTCCTCGTCGCTGGACGTGCTCTGGTGACGGTTGGCGGTGGACGGCCTGGACGAGGCGGACATTGTGCTGAGGGTTGGGAGGGGTAGAGGGGAGAGGAAGGGGGGGAGGATGGAGAGAAAGTGTTCGAAGTGGGATTGTGGATGAGAAAGGCGCCTAGATATAGTGTAGTGGCTGATGTGAGACCCTTTTTTAAAGAGAGATGCGGGTGCGGCGTTGGGTTGTTTGTTGCAGATATTGTCGCCTAATTTCCCTGGTCACTGTTGTCACCAGAGAGTGCAGAGTTTTGGGACGGGATTTTCTGGGTTCCAGGGTCCTAGGTCCCGGATGGATGTAGACCGTGTTATGCCTCTTAAGCGGTATATCAGGATCTACTTTTTCCTGCGGGACGGAGATGTCGTTTTTTTTTGCAAATACATTATGGCATTGGGCCGGGGTGGGCGCGTCCTGTGCAGCGGTTTTGGTCCGAGAAAGCCATTAAGCAGCGCCCGTCGCTTCTGCCGTCCGCGCCTCGTGGTGCCGGTAAACTATAACAATCCGCCATCGTGCCACTCGGTATCCAACACCCCCTACGACATACACCTTGTCGTGGGTGGGCTGCCAAGCGGTGCGAACCCAGGGTGGCACCGCATCTCTCGATTCTACTCACAGGTGACGCACCGAAAAGAAAGCTAATGATGATGTTTCGCGTAAAAAAGGATGGCTGTTATGCCAATTGAGTTATTAGTAATGGGGATAAATGGTTTTGGAGCCAGAAGAGAATTCGAAGCGACATCGAAGCTTTTTGTTGTGTTTACTGCCACATATGACGCCCTGGAGGCCGACGACACCCAAGGACACGGTACGTTGTGAGTGGAGGTCTGGACGACGACGCGCAACCCTTTCGGTCATTCCGATCACTCTCGATCACTCCCACTTTCCACGTTCCGAGACACCGACTCCTGGCGATACTCATTCCCCTGCGGCGAAGACTCATCCGACTCCTTGACGCCCACCGCAACCTCGGACTATTCCCCCGAGCCATCGCGTCCCGATGCATCTCGTTCATTCCGCTCGTTGTCCACCAACTGGCCAACAACGCTTGGCAATGCGGTCTCTGCGCAGCTTTCATATTCATCCCACCCAACACCATGTTTGGAGAGTGAAATGGTGGATACAGCGACTTTTTTGGGTTAGACCGAGCCAACCCCGAAGCATCCGCTGATCTACGGTGGCTTGCTCACCCGAGTGGAGGACGGTTGCAGATACACACTGAAATCGAGCACATGCTACATCAACCTTACTCCACTTCTAATTCTCCCCCGGTAGGCGCCGTCTGAATAAAGCCTGCCAATGGCCTCAGTCCTAATCAGATAGCTCCCCGGCGGTTCCTAGACACCGACACCCCATCTTTGGAGTGTCCGTGGGCACCGTTATCGCTGTCGTCGACGTCTGCCAAGTCCATTAGGTCATTTGTGCTACAGAACGCGGTGTTGCGCTGACTGTTGCTGACTACTCCAACCCAATGATATCATCGTCCTTCCCTCGAGTTCTATCGCCCTGAATGATCCGCCCTTACCGGAAAGCTTAGACATCCAGCTCTCAACTGCGGAATCGTCTGATTTGCATACACAATCATCCTAAAACACATCCCACCAATTGCTCCTTCGTCGTCGAGTTTTTGTGGCCTGAAATTCAAAAAAAGCTCCTTAGACACCGAGAGATCCCAAGACAGGAACCCAGCCAGAGGTCTCCGAAGCATGGGTTACGATGGGGCTGCCGGGATTCCCGTCTTTGGCGCCCAGAGCCGCCCACCGATCGAATTCTCCGAGATTGGCCTCCACCCTTAGCTCACCAAAGTCTCTCTGACCCTTCCCCCACTGCTGCCGAAACACGCGCCTGGTTAAAAATATACAACCGAGAACAATGAAGGGAACGCGTCGTGGGCACTTGCTCGACGGAGAATTAGCAAGCCACCTGCATCAGAAAACCAGGCGTCGGTCGCTTCCCGACCCCCTTGTTTAGACTTTTTGGTGTGGCTATGTCTCGTTGCGTGCTGACAAGCTCCGTCCACCTTCGTTACTCATTGCAATTGACACATCAAAAATAGTCCTCCCCGACCTCCACCCTCTGCGGCTCGGCAGCCACTGCCGATGGTTCGGCAACCCTCTCCGCCCCTTCTACGTGGGAAAATCCGACCTCCGGTGTCTCAGAGAAATTTACACCGTCCCTCTCCCTTCAACGTCCGATCGCCGGGCTCGACTAACCCACAGATTAGTTATCTCCGGCATTGCGTTTGCCAATTATGCCTTCCTCGTCCTCGTCACGTTCCAACTCTCCAGCTTCAGAGTCAAGTGAAGACACCGGGCTACCCACTCCCTCACCACCAACCAAGTATGTCCTAGAAGAAAAGTCCCTTACCCTCCCTCGCACCTGCTGCTGAAAATCTTCCTCTATCGTTGTTTGCTCTTGTTTTTAGGCGATCCCTATCGAAGTGGAAGCCACCGAAAGGGTACGTCAAAGTCAATGTCGACGACTCGGAGCAAGGCAAAACCTTCGACTATGACACCATCAAAAACGATCCAAATCTCGAGATATGGGTCATGCGAATGCCACTAAGCGTATGTGTATCCATCACATATCCCATTTTTGACCTGCTCCGGAGCACTCGGCCTCCCCTCCGAATGCTTGCGGCCTCCCTGTCTCTCTTGGCTCGGTCCCGAAGCTCACCCCTACGCCCGTCCCCGTAGATCAAACCAAAGCATCTTGAGAATCTCACAATTCAGATGCCCGCCGCCCCTTCGTCTTCTTCGGCCCAGAGCGTCGCGTCGCTCAATAGGAAGGACAAACATTATGACATCCAGCTTCTGCCGCCCAAATCGGACGCTCCCCATCCCACTGGAGACCACCTCCCAGCGACCGAGACAGGTGGCTTGGGCGAGGCTGAAGAGCTCAGATCGTTGTCTGTTCTTCTTCCGAGAAGCAAAACTAACAGCCTTGTTTTGGGTACGCATCGCTTTCGGCCTCCTCCCCGACCTCCTCCCAACTAATTGCAAACGTTTGATGCCTGCATTTTTTTTCGTTTTTTTGCTTCCTTCGCGTTACTCAATATCCCTATTCCGCATAATTGGGTTCTCATTTCGGCCAATCTCGACTCGTCATCGTTGCTTCCCTGTCGGACCGCAAAACACAGCTCCCCACCCTCCTACACGCCATCTCCTCGTCACCCAGGCCGCGCCATTTCCGACCCCAACTCCACCAGACAACCAGCTGTATACTGGTCCTCCTGCTCCAAGGCCTCAGCCCCTCGACAAGCTCGTTCACGTATTCCGCCCCATCGGATCCCTCGCACCACCCCAACCTCTCTCTAGGCAACCACAGGCTTTCCCTATGGATGTAGAACAACGCCAAGATGTCCCGGAGGACCTCGCTGACGAAAGACCCAAGAAGAAGCGCCGAAAGGACGGCGCCGAGTCGGAGGCCCGACCCGAAAAGCCCCATTCAGCCAAGAAGAAGAAACACGCTTCGAAAGCGGTCTGAAGTAAATGACCTCCAATTTAAAAACGGAACTCTTTTTGCCGTGCGTGACATTTCGGTGCAGCTTTTTTTTTTCTGCTGCGGGTCGGACGGAGTTGGTCCGTCGCTCATTTCCATTTGGTGCGGATTCTGTTCAAAATGTACACTTGACTTTGTTGTATTGTATTCATTACTATCGCCTCATGCCTCGCGGGTGTTTCCTTTTCGACGCATCGAGTATAGTTGAAATTCATGTCGATTGACGAGTCCGCACCGCAGCACTGGGCACCGCCGACCATACCGTGTTACTGGTAAATTCATTACCATCAAAGAGTTCAAAACTCAAAGCATTGTGTCCGGGTCACCCGAGGGCCCAGTTTATCACCGCCACGTACAACGTCAAATGCATTGTCAACTGCATTCTGCGTGTATCCAAAGACTCCGCACCACAAAGGAAGAAATTCAGAGCCATGCCTTTTACCGACCGATCACTAAAATTACCGATTCATGCTCCATTGGGAAACGCAGAGGAACTCCGCTGAGACCCGCTTCCGTTGGCTGGACCAACACTCAGGAGTCGGCGAGGGTCGTTGGTGTCCACGTCCATCTTCCCAGCTCCATCTTTGTCTTTCAGGCTAGCCTCCCCACCCCCATCTCCCTGCAGCCCTTCGTAGATACTCCGCTCGGGCAACCCAGTCAATCGCCCGGGCTCCCGTCTCTCCCATTCGTCCATTGCCTTGCCGAACACGCTCGCCCACCTCTCCCGTAACCTCACCTTCTCCAACAGACTCTCTGGAGGATTCAACACAACCTGCCCCCCATACCCAGTGCCAACACCAGGATCTCCATCCGCCACGGTCGTCCCGCCAGGAACACCGGGCTTGTCCTTGTCCTTCTTCCCCTTTTTCGGAGCGGCCTTGGCGGCAGCTTTCAGCATTTTGGTATAGCCCGCAGTAATGCTCTTTTCAAGACTATCAAGAGTGTTTTGATAATCTTGATAAGCCAACCGATCTCGGGCGATGCTAAGAAGCCGATTTTTGCGCTGGATGTTAATGGAACGCTGTTCTTGCAGAAGAGACTGACACCGCCTCAGCGCAGAGGTAATGTCGTCGTCCATAGGAGGAGAAAACGCAGGCTATACAGATCGCAGAGTCAGTGAAATGTGAAACGCAAGACCAGCTGGGGGCAATACCTCTTCCTCCCCAAGTAAACCCAGGGCTCTTAGCTCAGCGCGTATCCTCGCCTCCAGTTCCCCCGCGGTATTGATTGCATTCCCAGCTGCTGCGGCCTTGCTACCAGGTGCGGGCACCTTGGGTCCAGCTCCAGTAAGCCCTGATGTCGTGTCGTCGTCCTTGCTCTTGTGGTGCCCATGCGGTTCCTCCAACAGAAGCGCACCCATGATACGCTCTGTTATCGGTCCAACACTCTTATCCTCCTTGAGCAAGTCGCTTTCTGTCACAGTTCGAGGGTCCCAGCTAGCGATCGCTGGGATCATTCCAGAGAGGACTGGGGGAGGCAGACCGCTCGACGAGGCCCCTTCGCCACCACCAGCCAGCGCCGTTCCATCGCCCTCCTTTCCCTTGATCTTTAGTGGCGAATTATCGCCAAGCGAGCTCTCCACGCCGAATCCATTGGTCGAGGCAGCCGAGAGGGGTGGTTCGTCGACAGGGGCATACGTTCTGTCCAATGAATAGCCCCGAGGCCAACTCTGAGCAACCTCGGCAGCCAAGATTGCAGCCTGGCGATCTTCTTCCTCCCATACTTCAGTATAGTGCCTCCCTAACGCGGGGATCAGGAATGGCTCAACATCATCGGCCTGGAATTGCTTGCTTAGTACCCGAATCTCGCTACGAGTCGGTTCGTACACTCACATCAAACTCCAACCAAGCGACATCTTCCTCCCCAACAGGCTTCATCCACGATTCAACTTCTTTCCAGAATGTATGGACCGGTGTTTGATTGGGAGGGGCCTTGCGATCCGAAAAGTCATCCATAACGTGCTTTGGATCGTTCGGAGTTTTAGTATAGGTAAAGCCCCCATATGTAGCCCCCACCGGCTTGACCGGAAAGACTGGTTTTGGAGGTAAATTCCAGTCCGTGGCAATGCTGGGCGGTGGCGGAACAGCGGAAGGAGGATGTGGAGTAGCAGCACCATTCAGACTGGCAGATGATAGAGACGGTTTCATGGCAGGAACCTTCAGCTTTGGAGGGGCTGCGGGTGCCGAAGAGGGGTGTGAAGGGTGCGGATGAGGTGAGGGTCGGGGGCGCTGAGAGGGTGGCGGCATCAAGTCGCTAGCTGGAAAGCGAGACAGAAATTACTTTAACTCTTAGCCTTGATTTATTAGAAGCTACTTGCCGATAGATTCCATATCGTCGTCGTCGTCGTCGAGGCGCTTTCGTTTATTCTTGGATTTGACTTTCGGTTGTGCGGACGTTATAGGGCCTTGAGAAGCTGCTTTAAGAGCAGCCGCTTTTGCAGCGGATGCGTTAGGACTATATTTTTGCTAGTCAGATAGTGATTTGGATCATCTAGACGAGAGAACTGACGGTCTGCCTCTCCCGTTCTGCTGAGGCCGCGAGGAAGGCCCAACACTACCGTCATCTCTCTCCGGCGTCCCTAAGTGAGGAGTCCATGTCAGAAATGTTTATGTAAAAGCAGTGATGTCCGAATATGCTGACCACTATACTCTCGCTTTATCTTGACAACCGGCCCTCGCTCTCGCTGGGTCTCGGAATCACCGTCCCTTGTCCGCTCCCTATCCTTGTCTTTGATCTTGATCTTCCCTTTCAGCATCTTCTCCCTCTCTTTCGCTTTCCTGTAAATCCCCTCGAATGTTGATATATCCAAGTTTGCTTTTTGCGCCCGATTGTTTGATGCATTCTGTAACGCGATCAACTCGCGTTGAAGAGCAAGGAGTTCATCGAGAGAGGGGATCGTGTGTTCGGAAGCGTGCACGAGGTTGGAGCGAAGAATCGGCTGCGCTGGGTATGGTTGAAAGGGGCGATGAGACGAGCCGCTCTCCATTGATGTTATCAGAATCGGAACTCGAGGGGGTGGGCGGTAAATGCTGAGGATATCGGGTACGAGCGGAGGTGAATCCGGAACTCGGGCGAGTCAGAGTACAATGTTTAAAGAGTTTTTCGGTTGTTTAATTCGACTTTATCAACTGCAGACGCCCGCGTTGGAGGTGCTTGAATGCCTGGGTTGGCAGACTTGTTGAAAGTCGGTCAGCCCTCGATTTCTCCGGGGATGAGTTGAACAATAAAGGCCGAAAGCTTCTGGTAAAAGAAGGCGAGAAGCTTAAGCAGCTTTGCAAAGACCAGAAAGGTCTCTTTGAGGGTGGAAAGATGTCTGGGTGGTGGTCGAAGAATGTCCGTCAGCGCGTGTTCGTTTTTCTACTCTCAAGAATTCCCACGCTAGACGCCACAGTTCGCCCGAGGATTAAAACGGACCGAAATGTATAATAATAGGTATTGCATAGCAAACACATAGTCTCACAAGTCAACATCTGCGCCAAGTTGCCCTGCTAGCTCATAACATGCCACTAGCATCAATTGGCCGATCAAATCGCAAAGCGCAGAATGAACCGGCAGACAATAGTTGTCAGGGTCATATCCCCGACTCCAAAAAATAAGAGTAAGGTAATGGGCTATAACCAAAGCGATGGTGGTCTGGATGGCTGACCGTAAGCAATGGTAATTGGATGGCAATTCCCAAGGTGAGAACTACTCACCGAGAGACAGAAGAATCCAATAAATGCCCCGACGAATAGGAAGGGGAGATCCATCCATCCAGTGGCGTAGACGAAGGCTAAAAATGTTAGCATGACGGGCAAAGAGACCACGAACAACGTTATCCCAGTGAGCGAGCCGCGGTAACCCTTTGGGGGAGATTTCATGAATTCGAGGTTTGAGTAAGGTGTTCGTATAGGTAGATCCTCGGATGCGTGAAGAAGAGTCGAAAGTCGAGAGATGGACACCGCACCAACCGAGCCGGGCAAACCTGAACCGGAGAGGGTGAGTGATGATGGCTGTAACATTCAGCCATGCCATTGAACGCACCACTGATTATAACAGCCATTAGACCAAACCCTTCGTATTTTTTCACAAATTTCTCCAGGACCATACCAGTTCCAGAGCTAATTAGCATAGCCCCAAACAGCGGTGTCCAACCGGACCATAGCAAGTGTTTCACTTCGGCATTCATCGATGCAGCGCGAACCGCTAGGAATGTCAAGCCGAGAAGGGCAAGGAGGAGAAGAAAGGGAATGGGAGAGGGAATGTATAATAGGGCGGTGGACGAGAGTGCGAGAAGCGTAAGGGTAAGCAGATCACCTAGACAACTTGCAATTGGTGGTGCAATATTGTCTGTGAGAGGGGTACGGTGGATATAGTAAATGGGATGTATCCAAAAGAACTCAACATACCAGGATTTAGTCTGAATCTTTGACACATGAGAACTAATGAGCACATGAATGATCCCAAAATCAAGCCACTCATGCTTGCGGAGGCCATGGCTGCGGTAAGGACCGTCCAGAACCTATGACTTCGGGTCAGCAAGATTCGTGCAGGGAAATAGTTAATGAAAATCAAGAGCCTACTCCCTAAATCTAGACCCCCACGTTTGGGAGACCGCAAGAGTTGGGCCCGAGTCGCGGGGCATTGGTGATGGCAATGCCGTCATTACCATGTCGCGCACAATCCCCCGCACGCTCAGCCGCACCGAAGCGGTTGCATTTGAATGGGAACCGGTCTGCCCAGGAGGCGAGTCCTGAGGCATTTCCATGGGCATCTTCTCCCGGGACGGAAGTACCAAACCCAGAACGAAGGACAGCGCCGCAGCAGCACACGAGACCAACAGGGCCTGGACCTGTAACAATAGCAAATTTCCGAGTATGAGGGGTTGTCTTAATTCACGGGAGTTAAGAAGTCCCATGTTCGCGGCTGTCCCGAGACGAGCTGATAGGTTGAGTTCGAGGTTTCCCTTCAGATTGTTTATTATGGGTATGAGAACGAAAAGCTCGTCGGTAGTCCGGAGTGCTGTCCATCGCTTTCCAGGCCAATCGTGTCGGACGTCAGAGTAGTTCGAATGTGAGATAACGGGCCAATACTTACCGACACGCGCTCTAGCAGTTCTCCGGTGAAGACCATTCCGAAAACCGTGAGGAATAACGTAGGTGCTGCCTGTCCAAATTGGTAAGTCCCTAGATAGCAGCCCTGAGCTAATAATACCCTACCTCTGCCAGCAATCGTTTTGCGAATCGCCAATTCTCTACATCTGGGGACTCGGTGTTGATGCTGATCCGTCTGCGATGACCTGGCCGCTCCCTCCCGCTCCGGGTCCCAGCGCTCCTCCGTTCTCCTAATAAAGCATCCGTTTGTTGCTCATTGTCTCTGTTATCATCTTCATCGGACACATAATCATCGTTTGCGGGGTTCTTGTCAACCGAGTCCTGTTCTGTTGTCGATGCCATTAAGACGTGATCGACGCAATCGGCATTCGTGGCGGCGAGGAGGCGTGGGAAACCTGACAAAGCAGTCGCCGAGGCCAAGAGTCCTTCGGTTAAGAGGGCGAGCCGGAAGACGAGCACGCTTGGATTGGATACAGAAACGTGCTACGTAGCAGTAGTCGGTCAGTTCCACTTGGTAACTCTTTCCGAATACTTTCCCCGTACGGACACGGATAAACTAGCAGCTTTGCAAGACCTTCCATCTGCGTGCAGGGCATTTGCTATTAGCAATATCTCAAACACATTCTGTCTCGTGTGGTACAAAATTAGTTGCTGCAGACAAAGGCCATGACAAAGATAGTGCTGAATGATGTGCCCGGAACGTTGTATCCGCAGGGAGACACGATAGAGGACAAAGAAAACGTGCTGCATTTCAGTGCTAGGTATTCAATGTAATAATGGATAATAGTTTGGGGAATTCGGTTTGAGCAAGTTTATCTACGATGTAACTTGCATGCAGAAGATGTTGGACGCCTTGAAACCAAGTTGCTTAACCGCAAAGTCGTCGTCTTTTTCGAGGCCGTCAAAGAAGCTAAACAGTTTGATTAGAATCGTCAGCTCCTTTGGTAGCTGATTGAGATGTGGAGTCTTACATTCTGTCACGAAGCCAAGCTGATCGAGATAGTCGTTGCCCGTTTCCGCCGGGAGAGGGTGATCCATAGTATCCCATTCCTGCGGAGGATAGGACAATGAGATGAAAAAGCCAAAAAGATTACAGCAACGATCCACGTGAAGTGCTGACCTCCTCCTCCCCAGCCAGGGGCTCCGTATATTTGTTGAGCATTCTGAGCAGCCCTTCTGACTTGGTCTCGAGTCCGTGATGGAAGTGTGTCAAGTTCGGCATCCGTGATAAACGATTCGGAGTATCTGAATCGCCGTAGGTGACGTGAGTCAAACGAAGATTGGAAATATTCAAGAGGCTTACTGTTTTCCAACGGCCGCACAGAAGTCAGCAACGGTAACACCTGTAGGATTTTTGATATGTGTGTGCCATGGCGCCAAGCGGCAAATGATGTGAAGTTCTTGAACTCGAGGAATGGTGGCAGGCTCGTTTCCATGGGCTAATTCGAGGTCTTGGTCTTTATTGGCGGGGTTGTATCCTCCGGCATCTGTGATAAATTTAGCGGGAATAGTTAATATATGAATAATCATGGCTTGAAGAAACCGGGATAAGTGTGGGTTAAGGGTTGGTCATTCACTCACGGCCGCTAGCGAGGTTCAGGATAAGGTGGAAGCCTCCAAATGAGTGGGTAAGGATGGGGTGCAGATCCAGCTCGCATCCCAGGAGATACAAGTCCGTGGTGGTAAGGACCGGACCATCTGGATTCGATTCCGAAGCGATGAGTCGAGTGCTGCCCTTTGTTCTATCAGCATGACATACAATTAGGACCTGCAGCAAACTTATCCATCTACGATGCGACTGAGACTATCGTCCTTGTGCGTAAAATGTTCGTAAGGCTAGGAGAAGTCAGATAGAGGAAGAGCTTCGGTGGGTGGTGGTGGGAGATATCGGCTCAAGAGCGAGGCATGCACGTGTTTGTGACTATGTGACCAGCATCCTCCCACCACCACACCACCGTCATCGCGTGTAATCCCTTATCTGATAATAGTCTACGAAATGCCGCCAAAGAAAGGAGGGAACGAGAAGAAGGAGAGTGGAAGAGCCAAAAAGGCTGAGAACGAAGTGAAAAAGAAGCAGGAAGCAGCAGCAGCCGCTGTACGCTGGATGCTTTCCGCTTCTACCGTGCAACAGAGGGAAGCTGAAGACCCTTACGGATGCTCATCTAGGAAAGGAAGGAGGCGGCTGCCTGGGAGGACGGCTCAAAACAAAAGAAGCAAAAGGACCTTGATAAGGATGCCAAGAAAGCAGCAGATGCAGCGAGGAAAGCCGAAGCTGCTCGACAGCTGGTGGGAATCCACGAACCACCACTATCGCCTGTTTACACCCACTGATGTTATATTATCTTTCAGGCCGAGGAAGAAGCTGCTGCATCAGGCTCCAAACCCAAAGGAACAGGCCAGAAAGGTACTGCAGCTAAACAGAAAGCGAAAGCTAAACCGGCTGGCCCAGGCGCAATCGCTGCAGGGGGGCTCATGGCTCCTCCAGAGGAAGTAGCTGGTAAACAAGATAATCCCGATCCACCCGAGACCGATAATGCCAAGGACGAGCCTCAGAAGGTGGAAGAGTATGCAGCGACTGGTTTGGACGATGCCCTGGAGATGATGACCTTGGTGACAGCAAAGACTGACAAAGCCAGCGTCGGCCAGGCTGCTGCAGGTATCGAGTCTCATCCAGAAGTGAGTAAAGCGCAAAAATATACGTGCTTGATAAATCACGCTGACATGGATGGACCGCAGCGTCGTTTCAAAGCCGCCTTTGAGGCATATAAAGAGCGTACCTTTCCCGAGCTGAAAGAAGAACGACCGGGCTTGCGCTTGCAGCAGTACAATGTGGGATGTTCTCGGCGCCGTTAGAGTGGGGTCATGAGATGTGTCTAACTGTTTTCTACAATTCGTTTATAGGAGATAATGTACAAGCAGTTCCAGAAAAGTCCCGATAATCCGTTCAATCAGCAGACAGTTGCGTAAGTCCATCGCTTCCTAACTCTGATTCGTTAGTGTTCCACTCACGCTGGCCAACGACAGGTACAACGCCACTCAGGAGGAGAAGACGAGTGTCCTTCAAAGACAGAAGGAACGTACGGAAAACAGATATCGTCAGCAACCTTGAGGGTTTCTGCCTCACCTCCAGAACCCCAACCAGCTTACGACGGCTTCAACCAGCGAGCGATTTTCCGCCTAGCGTCAGTCTGAAGCTATATGTCTGCCCTGTAACGCCCTCCCAAATAGTAGAAGCTTGAAACCGATGCTGTTTTCCTGTGATCACACGTAATTCCGCGCTAAAAGCCGAGTCATAGCCCTGACTGCGAAATCGCGCAGTTGACCTCATTCGAGTACGCATCCCCTCTCCCACTGTCCATCGGATTTGCAGCCCCATGAATCCCCAGTGGCAGCAGCAGCAACAGCAGCGTCAACAGTTTCAAGCCCCTCAACAGTATCCGCAACCCACCGGATTCCAACCCCAGTCGTCGTTTGGTTTATCCCTTGCAGCTCAACCAACCGGGTTTCAGCCAAATGCGTTCCAGCGTCCACCAGTCCCACCAGTCCCTCCCATCCCGGCCTCGTTTCAACAGCCTCAGCCCACTGGCTTTCCAGGAGGCGCGTTTGGAGGAGGCGCGCCACCCACAAACTTCCAACAGCCTACACCTCAACATTCGGCCGCAGCGCTACTGAATCCAAGCCAACAGTCCCGTTTCCTCAGTCCCTCCCCTGCCACCGGTGGGATAGGAGGATTGGCACCTCAACCGACGGGTCTCGTACCCCAGCAAACGGGATGGGCTGGTTCAGCAGCTGGCGGTGCGGGGCTTTCGCCTTTAGTCGCGCAGCCGACCGGTTTCGGCGATCCGCGGATGAGCATGATGTCCCAAACCTTCATGCCCGCTAACACAAGCATGCCGTACGGACCAGGATCTACCCCTCAGTTTGCTGGGCCACCACAGCAAGCTCAAGGACTGAGTCTGCAACAGTCTATGCAACAACACAACCAGACCGTTGGGGGTGGGCCTAAGATATCTTGGGCACTGTCCAAAGATGAGCGCAAAAGCTACGATAATATCTTTAGAGCATGGGATCCTCAAGGCTCTGGCTTCATCTCTGGCAAAACCGCGCTGGAGGTCTTCGGACAGAGTGGATTGTCGCAAGATGATCTGAGCAAAATATGGTACTGTGCCCTGACATCACCCCATCCTATCCCATATTGACGTTCTCTGTCCTGTAGGGATCTTGCCGACTCGACGAATCGTGGGTCCCTCAACCTGCCCGAGTTTCACGTCGCAATGGGCCTCATCTACCGTGGTACGTATTTGGGAGTGTTTTACGTCATTGTGGTGGCTGAGTTTTGCCTTTGCCCAATCTCAGGATTGAATGGCGCTCCCATTCCAACTGTCCTTCCTCCAGAACTCGTTCCACCATCTGAAAGGGACCTCGGGGACTCTGTCAACTTCCTCAAAGATATTTTATCAAAGGATTCGCATGAACGGGCCTCGAACGGCAGCTCGCCAAATCCACAGTACGGCAAGATACGTTCGCTCCATGGAACACCCGCCGGAGATCCCCTGCGTGGCAGCAGGAAGGATGGTGCTGCGTATGTTCACGACGACTCGGATACTCGAGGCTACAAGAGTTCTTCACGGCATCTCGATCGTCGCGCCGTTCGTTATGGCGGAGAATCACCCGCTTCCGACCTGGACGAGATGAAGCGTCAATTGCAGTCCGCCTCTTCTCAGCTGGATTCTCAGCTCGAGGCAGAGAATGCCCGAACCAGGGAAGATGAAGAGCTCGAAGACGAACTGAACGATCTTAAGTATCGTGTCAAACGAGTTCAGGAAGATCTTGATCGGACGAACCGTGGCCCTCGAAGTGTGAGGAAAGACGAAGACCGTCGACGATACGAGAGGGAGCTCCTACAGCTTCTCCATGAGAAGATCCCAGAGGTCGAGCGGAAGCTTGAGGACAGGGAACGCGAGAAGCAAAAGGAGCGAGACAG
This sequence comes from Tulasnella sp. UAMH 9824, assembly GCA_019633595.1. Classification (NCBI taxonomy): domain Eukaryota; kingdom Fungi; phylum Basidiomycota; class Agaricomycetes; order Cantharellales; family Tulasnellaceae; genus Tulasnella; species Tulasnella sp. UAMH 9824. The sequence continues at coordinate 36,124 of WSUI01000015.1, read as the reverse complement.
CTGGCGCCGCGAGCGCGACCGTCGCAACGCCGACAGCTCCAGATACGGGAGAGATCGAGGTGACCGGTACGACTCGTACGATAATTCCCGCGAGGAGGAGGACCGGGGTTATTTGAGAGGGACCTACGATGACCGCGACGGCTACGATCGACATCGGGACAGGGGCGAGAGAGACCGTGGCTCCGAACGTGACCAGTCGTATTCGTCTTACTCGCGAACTAGGTCACCACCTACCAGCACTCGGAGCCCCCCGCCTCGCTCATCGTCAGCGCTCGGAGGATCGACACGTTCGCCACCACCCACCTCGTCCACGCTCTCGTCGGCCTCGGTCCCAGCTGTTCCGCCCTCTCCTGCCAAGATGACTCCCGCGGAGAAGGCCGCGTTCGTCAAAGCTGAAGCTCAACGCCGGATGCAAGAACGCATGAGAGCCCTCGGAGTATCTCCATCTCCTGCGGCTGCTTCTGCTGCATCTCCCGGAGGTCCTGAGGTTGATTCGAGCGTTGAGGAGAGGCTGGCTAGGGAAAGGAAGGAGGCCCAAGAGAAGGCCGAAAAGGCAGAGCGAGAGGCAGAGGAGAGAGAGAAGGCGAGGAGAGCCAGAGTTGAGGAGGCCAAAGGTATTCTGGGCGCGCCCGCTTCAACTATCGAACCTAAGGTGCCGGTCCCAGCGGCGGTTCCAGAGATCACTAGGTCACCTCCTGCTCCTCCTGTACCATCTGCGCAAGCGACTCCTCGGGCAAAGCCTGCCCCTCCGCCGGTCAAACCTCGCGCACCAGCCCCTCCTCCACCGGTTCGTGGCGGAGCTAGGGCTGCCCCTCAACCCCCAAAGCCTCCTGTTGCGGCCCCTGCACCACCGGCTCCCGTTGTCGCTCCTCCAGCCGCCCCTGCTCCCGACGAAGAGGACGACGAGGATGCAAAGATGGAAGCTGAGCTGGCCAGGCTTCGAGAAGCAGCGAAAGCCCGCGCAAACGAACAAAAGCTCGCCCGGCGTCGAGAGCTTGAAAGGCAGCTCGAAGAGGCTCGGAGAGAGGAAGAATCATTCCGAGCAAAGGCATCAACGTCGTCGAGCGATCCAAAGGAAACGGTTTCGACACCCGTTCAAGCGCCAGCCAGTCCTCCCCGGGGTCCCCCTGCCCCATCCCAAGCTCCAGCCCCAACTGCTCCTCCCGTCCCCCCGGCAGGCAGCACGAATCCGTTTCACAAGTTTACAAAGCCCACACCACAGTCTACACCAACCGCTCCTGTTCCTCCGCCTCCCAAAGCTACGCCCTCGTCTGGGACAGGAACAAACCCCTTCTTCAATCGACAAGCTTCACAACCTCAACCGCCGGCTCCGCCTGCACCGCCGGCGCCCCCTCCTCAAACTGCCCCTCCGGCTCCGCCTGCACCTCCCGCACCCGTGCTACCGGCTCCCAGGACGATTTCACGGCCTTCTAGCACCCCGCTACCCGTCCCTAAAGGCAAACTTCCCCAAGCAGATGATACGGATGAAGATTGGGATTCACCCAAAGAGAAACCCGATGACAGCGACAGCTCCGATGAAGACTTTGTGGATCGGGCGGCCATGAACAAAATCGCAGGTCAACTCTTCGGCTCTGGTGGTGCTCCTTCTCGACCACAAAGTGCTGCTCCTGCTCTCGTCCAACAACAAGCGGCTGGAATGGTGCCCCCCGCACCCCCAGCTCCCATGACAGCACCCCCCACCGCTGCACCTCAACTTCCCTTGGTTGCTCCAGCTCCGCCGCCACCGCCGATGATTCCTCCGCCGCCACCTCCGGCTCCATCTGTACCTGCACCAAGAGCATCTTCGGGCGCTGGGGACCGAAGTGCGCTATTCGCCTCAATCCAAGGGGGGAAAGCACTCAGGAAGACCGTAACAAATGATAGGAGTGGGGCGGGTGTGTCGGGACGAGTTATCGGAGATGCCGCACCCCCAGCCCATATCAGCGAAGTTCCGCGCGAGGCTTCCCCGCCCGTAGCGTTTAGCCCGGAAGCCGGCCCCGCCTCCCAACCCCTAGGTTCGCAGGTTTCGAGCAAATCGGATAACAGGCAGTCAGTTGATTGGTTCGCAGGATTAGCTGCCGATGGAGGCATTGTCGGCAAGCCCTCACAGTTGATCCAAGCCATGGAAAGTCATGCTGAAGAAAACGAAGATGCTGTCCCGCACATCACGATCCACGATCATGACACCAAGTCGGATGATCTTGCCGACGTTGACTTGACCAAAGGTATGCTACCAGTCATATTAACACTTCCTCGACATCTAACAATCGGCCCTTCAGAGCTTCGTTCTAGGACTTTGTACGCATATGAAGCTCAGAGAGCCGAAGAAATTTGTTAGTCTTGATTGAATGCCATTAGCACACGACGAAGACTGACATCCTAAATCAGCATTCGGCGAAAATCAAGTCATTCTCGCACACCCATCCAAATCGGGGGATGTCTGGTGGTATGGCAGTCTTGTGCGAGGAGGTCCAAAAGGGTTCTTCCCCAATACATATGTCCAAGTGATCGACCAAGGTGCGGATTTCCTGATGCCTCATTTGATGGGGCTGACGAGTGCGGTTCTCCAGTTGTTCAAGCTAAGGCTCTGTATGCGTACAACGCCACTAATCAAGAAGAAATGTCGTTCAGCGAAGGCGACACACTTGATATTATAGACAAGAGCGAGGCGGATTGGTGGAAAACGGAAAAGGAGGGCAGTATTCTGATGGTCCCAGCCTCATATTTAGAGCTTCATGGTTAGTTGTCGTCTTTCGGAACACCCCACCTTGCCCAATCTGATTGAGTCCATCCTCTCGTTCTTTCTTCGTACGATCGGACGTAGGCTAAAGATATCCCTTCTTTCTTTTGTTCATGCTATACGTACCGTCGTCGTCATCTTAATCGCATCGACTCCTGTCTATCCCGTTACCGCTCGGGATCATTATCTGTTGCACACGAACCCTCTGAATCTCCCCGGTAGAAAATGTCCCCGCATCTCTGACTGATGATTTCAGAGAGCCGTCGATAAGCCCTCCAGAGACAACTCTTCCGCCACCCCGGCCAGACTCTCCCTCTAGCGAAGTTTCGTCGGAGGACGAGGACGAGTATCTGTCTGTCACCTCTGACGAGGGAAATAGCAAGGAGGCGTCCAGCACCATCGAGGACAGAAAAGCCGAAGCTGAGGCCCGGGCCCTGGAACGTCAGCGTGTTTTGGAAGCCGCGGGCCTCATCATTAAGCCGGCTGACGCATCGGCCCCTCCGAGGCCGCCTCGCAAACATCGACCGCCTCCTAAAGTCCCCGAAAGGTCCTCTAAGGCAGCACCTGACACTGTCTCTAGAAGTCAGGTCGAGAGGGACCTGCCGGAAATTCCGAAAGGGGAAGAGCCTGCGATGCGTCTCGAGGACGCTTACGATCGTTACGAAGCCTTCCGCCGCCGGCAACAAGAGTTACCTCCGTCAGGGAACCGTTTGTCAATCGTTTCCACGTCTTCCTTGGAATCCTCGCCAGTGGTCAGCTCACCGACTGGCACGGTGTTCTCAATGCAAGCCCCTTCGATAGCCCAGTCTACGTCGAGCTCGACAGGCGAAACCGCGCGGCACGGTGCCTCTGCCTTCCTCCATTCCTTCCTTGGTCGACGAACCCCGGGTCCTGAAAAGAAGAGTATCACAATCTCAGCTCCGATGCCCGTCGGCGGAGAGATCCCTCGAACGCCTAGTCCAGCTTTCGGCACTTCGTGGTCAAGTCTGGTAGACAAGAATGTCCTTGAAGGGATCCCACCTGCTGAAAGAAAGCGCCAAGAGGTGGGTCTGGCTACGTGACTCGATTTCCTGCTAAAATCTCGCTCTTCCTAGGCCATTTTTGAACTGATTGTGACGGAAAGCGCATATGTCCGAGATTTGCAACTGATCGTTGAGGTGTTCTACACCAGTCTTATCGACGTGTTAGATCAGAAGGCCACCACGGTTATTTTCGCTAACGTCGAAGATATTCTTCTGTGTAACACGGTATGTTAGCGAGGTACGACTCGTTGCCCGCCAAAGATTAACATGTCGCGTAGTCCTTTTACAGTGCCCTGGAAGAGAGGCAGAAAGATTGCAGACTGTACATGGACCAGGTTGGTGATATCTTGCAGGCCCACATAGGCAACATGGCGGTCTATACGGTATGCATTTCTTGACAGTCGGCAAATAATTGCCATCAGCTGACGGTAGTTCTAGCCATACTGCGTCAACCAATCCGTCGCAACGAAGATTCTCCAGACAATACGAGCTTCCAATCCCGATGTTGCTTCCCGCTTACAAGTAAGACATATGGCATGATGATGAAATCAACTTTACTAAAGAAAAGGTCACTGCAGAAACTGAAAGACGACCCCGTGTGCCGTAATCTTGATTTGTCCAGCTATCTCTTGATTCCCAGTGGGTCCCAGTTACCAATGGCTCAGCTCCTAACAATTCTAACCGGCCTTTGCAGTGCAAAGGATCACTCGATACCCTCTCCTTCTGCGCCAGGTCTGCTTGCTTTCTAACACTGCTTTTGACTATAGCTGACCTTCGGGCATGTTACAACGCCGTTACAGGTTCTCAATTACACGCAAAGTGAGACGGAGCGAAAACAGCTCGAATGGGCCATAACGACAACGGAGAGGATTCTGGACTCGATCAACGAAACGATACGGGAAAACGAAGGGGCTGAGCGCCTTGCAGAGATCTCTCGTGATCTATACATAGGAGAAGGGTGGGTGAAGCTTCCATTCAGCTTATGGCTTTCAGGGTCGGATGAGGCCAAACTCGTATTTTTCAGGCGTCTCGATCTGACTGCGCGCACCAAATATCTGGGGAAGCGTAAACTCGTAAAGGAAGGAGAAATAACCAAGGCCAAGAGCGGCAGGAAACTCCACCTGGTTCTGTGCAACGATGTACTGGTTCTGCTCGACGCTGCCGCCCGTTCACTATACCGCATGGTGAGACCTGTACAGTTCCCATATATCTGGGCTCTACTGATGACCATTCTGACCCCAGCCAATCCCTCTGTCCGAGCTTAAGGTCCGGGAAACGCCTGGAGGTAAGAGAAAGTCCACATCACCCAAATAGGTCCCTATCCTTATTCCCAAATTCGTACAGATGATCTTGGGTTTCAACTGGGTTTAGCTTATCCCCGAGGAGGTGACGTGATCTCAGTCAAGGCTACTTCCGCTCGTGACTGCCATCAGTGGCTGCAAGCCATTTCTCAAGCTAGCGAGTACTGCAAGTCAGTCGAGCAGCGAGCCGAACGGCGGAAATCTAGATCCTCGGGGATTGGTTACTGATAAAAAGGCCGCAAACGCCCACCGAGACCAATCTTCTAGAGGAGAGATGCCCCTTTCTACGTTATTTAATTCTGTATTACCGGTTCTCTTATCGCACACAGAGGCGGAAGCTAGTCGCCCAGTGGAGTCATATCAATCTAAAAGAATCGACTTCTTATTGGATATGCTTGTAGAATGGACCCCACAACAATTCAAGCTAGTTCATGCTCGTACCGGGGATGGCAAAGCCCATCTTTAGCAGCAGAGTCCCCTTTCCACCGAACAACGAAGTAGGCTTGGAGCTTGAAGAGCTTCCCACGTAGCGGTCGTGCTGCTGGACGATTTTCTTGATGCCGACTGCTGTAGAAATATCTCGCTTCATGACAAACATATACCTTTGCTCCAGATCGCGGCGTTGCACCGTCAGATTGTTCGCCACATTACCAAGAGAAGCCTGCCCACTAATACTGTATACGGTGGCGCAAAGTAAACCGCCTCAGCCCAACGTCGGTATAAAGGAACGTAACCTCCCACCTCTGCTGCCTTATGTAGTCTAGGTCTGCGCGAGCCTGTTGGAAGACAAAGTCCCGAGCGGTGCGTACCTCTTGGCGAGCTCCTTGAAATTTCCGGCAAAGACCCTCGGCGACGCGCTAGGTTCAAGTCAGCTTCTACTCTGCTTAATCGGTACAAAAAATGTGCTGACGGTTTGGATCTTCTCTAACACCTGGAGCATGTTATTTGTCAACATGAAGCTCAGAGTCTGCGTAAGCCGCACCTTCAGGATTTCTTCACAATCATTCGGCGAAGAGTGAGATTCTGGTCGTTGGCCAACGATACTTACGCCAGGAACTCGCTTTCTCTCTGTAACAGCTACAACATGAAATCAACTTTGACACAACAGGTCGACTCGGTGCACCAAGCATTACCAGCGGAAACAGGAATTTGATGGCTGCAATCCAAGGGTTTAGGTTGGTTCTTCAGTTGGGAGAAACTCTCCATCGCCTGTAGGCTCGTATTGTAGCGCTTCCTTGGGGACAACAATGCTTTGCGTGGAGCCTTGACAGAGGTTGTAATAGCACTTGGGGTGGGTGGTACATGCTTTCGTTGCGGTTACTAAGTCTTTTGTCTTCTGAAATACCAACCGAACTCACCTGGTCACTTGTACGCGGAGTCACTTGGGGAGAAAATAGGGAACGAGGAGTTGTAACGATGGGGTCAACCTGCTTTGAAGTGATGAGTAAGCCCATCCCATAAAGAGGAGGGAACCGCTCTCACATGGCAAGGATCAGCTTGGGCAGTGCTAGGACAATGCTCCTCTGTGCCACTACGAGCTCCTGTAGCCCCAGGTCCTTTTGGAGATGATAAAGTAGCTTTAACGTTGAAAGACCAAAGCTTTCCGGGCATTTCTGTAGTATGTTGGATGCGGTCGTCTAACGTCGTTAGCTCTGGGATTGTGGTAAGTGATGTAACTTGCTCAGGTAGTGCATTAAGGAGAGGGAATGGCGGGTGGACAATATCGTCGAGCCTTGGCAAAGGTATGTCATGGGGTTTAACTCTCGCCCGTGGAAGCCCCACCGCAGCCAACGGTCTAGGATGTGGACTACCTGGAAAGTCACGAGATTCGAGGCAAGGGTCCAGGTCCTGTCGAACTTTGTTAGATGGCGTTTAGTCATGGGCCAATGGTGGCGGGACAGTACCTTTGACTTGGTAATGTCCGCTTGGGCTAGTCGGTTGGCCTCCAAATTGGACAGGGAGGGTCCAGTACCGAAGACGTCTGTAAGAAATTCGTTCCGAGGGGCGCCTCGTTCGGAAGGTTGTCTCTCAATGAGCGGAGTTGTGTCAGAAATGGTGTCTTTGACTTGGGCCCCTTTAGGGCCGGAGGGGATGCCCTCTGCTTGAGGCGCCTTGTCTTGGACCTTTGCGCGATTCGAGGCTGCCCGGCCAGCTCCCCATTTCCGACCTGCCAATCGTAGTGACACTAGACTGGCCTCATCATTGTGGGCTGTTGGCAAAAGTTCTCGAGTTCCCCCATTTAATTCAGCAGAAGCAAGGGAGGAAGTCTCCACCATTGGCGTACTGATAGATGAAAGGTTTTCAGATAGGGTTACTTGAAGGTTGTTGGAAGGACGGAGCTGGGAGAGTCTTCGGTTCGGTCCGTTATCTGAGCAATTAGGGCTGGCAAGCAGGTCCACGTTTCCGCTAGCCTGTATACCATCCCGCCTTTCGAGAAGACTTCGTGGTGCAATGTCGTTGCAAGGAATTGTGCCGAGTGAGGATTCTTGATACTGGAGTTTTAAGCCGTCGGGAATCGGCCTCAATGGTGATCGGGGTGTATTAACATCGCCTGCAGAGGAGTGGCGGCCCAAAACTGCGAAGCCAGGTGGATTAGTGATGAGCTTGTTCCAAGTCCCTCCACTTACGCGAACGAATTTCTTCTCCACGTTTCTATACCGGGAGAAAAAATGGTGAGGCGCGTTCTTAAGACCGGCATGACGTTATCAACCTCAGCTTCGGTCGTGTGGGTCACAGATATTGGGGTAACTGAAGTAGCTACTCTCTGGACAGCTTGCTCAATTGTACCGGGCACCAGGTCTCGTATTTTTGGCGTCTATCGGAAGTCCGACGGTTCTATTAGTAGGTGGAGGCTGGGGTGAAGAGAAATTTACGGACCAATGACCGAGTTTGGATCACCATATCCAACCTTGGCAATTCGCTTTTACGGATCGTAAATTGTGCCACATAGGGAGGTAGACTTTCGGCAGGAAGCTGCATCATTTCCCCAACGACTATTGGAGGCTCGCTCAGGTTCAGAGTAACTTGTGTGACGGGTCCACAAAGAAAAATAATCAGTTACAGCACAGCCCAGAAGCAAGACTCACACACTTTCAGCTTGTGGGCGGAGGACTTGAAGCTCGAGAACAGTAGATAGAGGTACTTCCATCAAGCCAATCGTTCCATCTCCCTGGAGAATCATGTCAGGCAGGTGCCGTACCATTAAGTCCGAAAGTACAAAAATGACGGCTCACATGCTGGCTAGGAAAGGGTATGAAGATAGAGGTTTGGTCGATATAAGCTACGCGCTGGTCTTCAGGAAGACCGATGCAACGTCCTATGAATCTGAGCTCGCTCATGTGAAACCCCTGTGGTCTGGTGATCCTGTTAGAATAGCTATTCCCTCATGATGCACGACCAATCCCCGCATACTTCTGATTGCTCACTGCTCCCAACGTTTGGTAGAGCAGAGCAAATGTCTAGTGACCAAGGTCAGGAAGGAAGTACCAGATGTAATAGATCACGTACCTGAGGCATATTACTGTCCTTAGCATCTGAAATTATTTGATACAGTTGTCGTGTTGCCTTGGGGCCAAACGTTTCAACCCCGAATAGATTGTGCGACAGTTTCTTCAGATAGGCTTCGCGAAGGAGTGGTGCAGACGCTCTTGGTCTCAGCACAAAAATGAGCTCAAAAAGAGTTTCGAGTAAAGGGTAGTCTTGTAGCCCAGTCATATCAGATATCAGAAGCGATATCTGAGAAAGATAAATACCATGTGTCGTAGCGAGCAATGTTCCGATCCGCGTACTGTGCCAAAATTAGCCCATCAATTCTCCACAGAATAAAAAACTGGTACCGACGGTCCCAGCGTTTTATCATCCAAAAGCCGAGCCTTATTCTCTTTATGGTTAGTCGCCGAATCCGTCAGGAACGAGCATATCTAAAAGTAGGATGAGTTTGGTGCATAATCGATAATCAGAAACGCACCTGTCCTCTAAAGCTTGCTCGAAGGTTTCTTGATTGTTCACAATAAACCATTGGGCAGAGTACCGAATACAATTTTTCGCCGACGAGTTTGCGATCTTGAGTGGGAAGTTATCAGACTTCACAACCTTCGAAGGTATTCGATAACCAAAGTAAGTCGAGCACCTGAGTTTCCTCTTTGGACGTATTGCTTTCAGGAGGCTAGATTAAGGATTCCAGAACGCAACTGGGAGAAAATGAACCTTACGGAAAGACCTTCAAGAACACCAAGGTCGACTACACGCTCCCAGGACAGCTGGCCATCACAGCCAGGTGTGTCAGAGGTTAGATAAGAAGATATATGCGTGTAGTATATGGCGTTAATGAGCGATGCAGCCAGTTCGAGGGCATCTCTAGGATGCGCTTCATAGAGCGGAATGATATTAACATTGAAGGCTTTGGTGATAGAGCTTTGAACGCGGGAGGTTTCAGAATCCCTATCAGCGGGGGTCTTAAAACACGCAGAAGTAATAGTTAGTTGACAGCATTGGTTAAACGAACACGCGATCGAGACGCGCACGAGTTTGAAGAGGTCATCAAGAGACTGTGTAATTGATGACACAGCATTCTTGAGTTTGGTTTTGTTGCGCGTGAGGTTCTTAAGATTCGACAGAGCAGCTTTGATGGGTTTTTTGTACGATTCCATGGTGATAAGGGTGGAGCAATACGTGAGTGATGGAAGAGGATAGATTGTCGAAGCGAACATCACACGTGATCATTTCATTCGTCATTCCCGCGGTCCTCTCCACTACCGTCTTGTCATGGGCAACGCAGCGTCAAAATCTACGCGAAAGCTACCTACAAAACCTCCTGCATGGTCTGGTGCACGATATCCTATCAACCCTCCGTACTCGGAACCTTCCAATCGGGTCCTGCAACAACGTCCTGGGACACTACCGCAAGCTAGCGAAACCAAAACCCAAGGTGAGTTGACAATCGGTTTTGGGGTGTTTCGAAGCTAACACACAGCGATTCGGGGGGGGGGGGTGCTTAAAGAAAAACACGCTGATGGAAAGGATCCGCATCTCCTAATCAACCTGAGCCGGATAGGACCAGTCGATGTCAAACACGCGGCCAGGAGCCTTGAAACGGTATGTCCCGCTCTCCGAGCTTCGCAATCCGAAATTGATGGTGCGTTACAACGTTGGGGTAGTCAAATAGTATACGAAAATCCGTCGAAGCTCGCAAGGAGTCTGAAGCTGAGGCTCTCGCGCCCAGCCGGACACGGAATCGGTTGTTAACAACCGAGTTGGTCGACCTATTAGAGGAGCACAAGACCACTTCGAGAGAAAAAATGGATGCGCTGGCAGCGAAGTATGGCCTAGACGAACGAGTTTTCCAAACCATAGCGAGATACGTGAATAGCCCAAGTGGGGGGGAAACCGTGGTCAGCCGCGCACTTACGGAGGAGGGTGAACAGCTGATGCTCACAAAGGTAGGAAAGCACACGATCTAGCAGCCCGATATCTAATCCTACCGATCGGCTTTCACGTTACCTAGGCTGTATGGGTTAATCCCCCAAAGTCCTATACATGATAAGCACCAATAAATCATCATTCATGGTTCTCAAAACGAGAGCGAATGCCAAAACAAGTAATAACACAACATATGGGAATGGTACAATAAGCCGGCTAGGTCACGGGTGGAAACAGTCCCAAAAAGAAAAAGGGACACTGGAACTCTAAGGTGCTAAATAGTTTAGGCCTTCTTGCTACTTGGAGCCTGGGTGGGACAACGATGCGACCTCGTCAACGTTTGACCTTTTCAAAACAAAAGAAAGTCTCACCTTCTTAGAAGCAGGTTTGGATTCCTTCCGGGCAGTCTTGGGTTTGGACGTCGCCTTCTTCTCTGCAACCTTGGCAGCGGCTTTCACTTTGGCAGTCTTGGCTGCAGTGGAAGGCTGTCGAAGAGACGACGGTTAAGGAAGCGACCCCGACAGCTGAGCGTAAAATCATGCGCACCTTGGTAGCAGACTTCTTCGTCGCAGCCTTCTTGGTGGCTTTGGCGTTCGTCTTCTTGGATGCGAGAGGTTTGTTTTCTTTAGAAGAAGCCGCGGTCTTTTTGGTGGTCTGCGACATAACGAAGTTAGATAACCTTGGTTTTTCCCGTTGACTGGCTTGAAAACTGACCTTAGAGGGTGTTGATTTCCCTTTTACTTCAGATGTCTTCTGTGTAGCTTTTGACGGCTTGAGTACGTCTTTACCCTTGGACGAACTTGTAGGAGCAACGTTCTGGAAGACGTATGTAAGAATGAAGAGTTCACTAGCTCATAAGTGATCAAACACCGACCTCCTTGGCGGCGGGCTTTGATTTGTTCAATTTGACTTTGCCATTAAGACCTGTTGGAGGACAGCGGTAAGCCGCATGGTTGAGTTACGGGAACAATCAAGAATGACCTTTCGGAAGGACAAAATCTCCCTTTTCGGCTCCACGGGCGATAGCAGCGTTGATGTGGGTATTGACCGCAGGGGTCACCTCGACCTTGTACTTCTCCTCGACAAACTTCTTGATCTGTGCACGAGAGATACCAGATCGAGCATCATCGGGATGGGCGGCAATTGCTTCCTTGATAAGGTCGCGGTAAGGAGGGAGCCCTGTGCCAGTCGAAGACTTCTTGGATGATGTTGGCTTGACTGCTTTGGCAGTCGCCGACTTGGCCTTTGATTTGGTAGGGGCCTTCTTGGTAGAAGGGGTTGAAGAGGAAGCTGCGGGGACAGACATATTTGCTGGGGAGGGGTGTGTGGCAGTTTACGAACGTTGAGGGGATGAGGTGACGAGGAGTTAGGGGCCTTTTTCCGCCTATATACGTCTTGGAGGTTCCCACGAGGTGAAGGGTAAACAAACCCAGTCACAGTCCCACGGTCATCACGTGCCAAAACCACTGACCAAGGAGCCAACCGATGATGGATGGCGGAGGTTTCATCCAGTCCTCTCATCCTAATAACCAGTTAGATCCTCCAACGCCATCTTCTACACTCGTTGACGAACAGGATGAAGTGATGCCCGTTCGCCCCCTCTCAAAGGCTCAAGAGCGTCGTCTTCGAGATTATTTGGATGCCAAGATTCTCGAGATTAATCGAGGGTTCAAGAAACGGTGCGTAGAAACCAAGCATCCAAGTATTGTCTGGGTAGACTAATAGCGCCTGTTGGGCTTGTGATAGGGCTGATCCCTCGAGTAGTCTCCCGCACCTCCACCATTACCTCACGGCCGTTCGACCAGTTGTCTCCGTCGTGTTACAGATCCCTCCCGTTGACCCCTCCGCTTCCCTGAGAGTCGCATTTCTTCTGCGGATTACAGGAGACATGTTGACCGCCATCCCCTCCTACCCTCTGGTTGGGCCTCCACCCACTTCTAATCCCCAGCCGTCTGACCCACCTGCACTCGAGGTTACCCTCATAGAGCTAATCGACTGCATTGCACAGCTCGACAAGGGGTGGGTCGCTGTTCTGGCCTCCCAGGCATGGGATCCTAGTGCCGGGGAAGGCGTAGGCGATTACGTCGCAACGGGAGGACCATCCGAAACCGACAAAGCCCGCTTACGCAGTCTCCTTCTTCTGGGACGAGAAGCAATAACGGACTGGTTGGCTTTAGGCCAGGTCCATTTAGAACAGGAGATCCGAGAAGAATTCTCATGCGTCTTTTGGCGAACGCTGAGAAAGCTCGGAGAAGTTGTGTCTATTACTAGTGATAATATAACTATGGATCTAGATGATAGTGATGAAGATGATAATAATTAAATGCTCTGGGAAACATGCGTGTGTGGTCCTTTGCGAGGCGTGGTCTCCACCTGGGAGAGTCCGACCGCGACTCCATTGGGGCCTGTTTTCCGTATCGCCCGGATGGCACGACGGCGGGTCGCGTAATTATCCACAACTTCTGGAGCTTGAGCCTCGGCAAGCAATGTCAAGTAAAAATCGATCCCACTCTCGACTTGTTCCTTCATATCGAACGCCTCCACCCGATCGGAGAACGCTGCTGGCACACGGTACGACATCCAAAGGTACCCAGTCAACGCCTTGTGACACGTTTCCAGGTTTCGAAGCAAGGAATGCTCATCGTCTCCCAATTGCTTAAGCATCTTCTTGCGTTTGGCCGGGGTATTGCTGTCCGGTTCGGCTTTCAGCGCCTTCTGCCGCATCTCGGTGACATACTCGAGTGCCTTGAGGAGCGGGGTGCCTTCGAAAATATCCTTCAGAGGCACAGAGGCCTTTTCCGTGTGTGCACGTGCCATGTTCCTCGCGACGTCCCGAAGCGCATGGGTGGAATAATTGAATGGAACTCGCAGCATATTCATGCATTCCCAGGTCGGCATCCCTTCATAGTGCTCATTTACGATCTCCATCGCTCTTTTCACCGTCTTGCTGTACTTCAAGGATTGAAGTCGATATGGAGCTCGAACCATGGCCGACGACTGATAAAGGTTGTAGACGTCCTCGAACCTGGTGGTTGGAGGCAGGAGCGTTGCCAACTCTGCCATAGCCTCGGGAGACGGCTCGAGATACGCATACGTGAGAGGAGGAATTGTGCCAGCCATGGCCTTGCGGAGTGCGTTCATGTCGTGCTCCCGAAGAGTCGTCACCAGGCCTGTGGAATCTTTTTCATGTAGGCCGAAGCGACCGGCACGACCACCAATCTGCTTGGTTGCGCTCACGGTCAAGGGTGTGTCGCGACGACCATCCCACTTCGTTAGAGTGGAGAAAATAATTCGTTTAATTTTCCTAGAGAAAGTACACGTATCAGACATGGCAGGAAGGATGAAGGCACCGAAGCTGCAGGTACCCACAAGTTGAGACCCATGCCAACCGCATCGCTTGCAACCATCACATCGTAGCCACTATCGGGATCGTTGAATAGCTGAGCCTGTTCCGCGCGGATCTCCGGCGGGAGACCTCCGTAAGCCATGGCACATCTTAGGCCGGTTTGTTTCTCGATGGCGTATTTCAAGGTAAAAAGGTCCTGCCTGCTGAACGCTACCACGCAGTCTCCTGACTTGACATTTCGGAGACTTTGAAGACTTTTGCTCGACACCGTGAGGGGGGTTAGACGTTCATAACGGTGGACGACTAGCTCGTCACCCGAATCCTCCAACAGCGACTTCACCAGACCGACAGCCCGTTCTTCGCCACAAAGGTGAAGCTCCTTGACGCGAAGTCCCAGGATGGCTTTGGTCCACGCGGCACCACGGTCCGGATCTGCTATCATTTGAACCTCGTCCAAGACTGCCACGTCGTAGGGCACATTGGGGTTGAGCATCTCGACGGTCATGCTCGCGAAAGGGGCTTCGGGATCCACAATCCTCTGCTCCTCTCCTGTAACGAGATTGCAAATGCGAACGGAAGACTGGGCAGGTTCTCCTGGAACTTGGGGTAGGACGATGAGGCCTTTGTTGAGCCGATCGAAAATTTCATGCGCGAGGAGACGTAGTGGACCTGCGTATACTCCTGAGTGCGCATTTGCGAGAGCAACAAGGGCATTGTACGTCTTCCCGCTGTTGGTGGGTCCGACGTGGAGGATCACTTTTCGCTTCATTCGCCGGGTTTTGGGGTACAAGGCCGGTGCGTCTTGCAGGTCGAAGAGGTGGCGGATAGAGGCGAGGTTGTAATACGGCGAGAAAGTGGTGATGTTGTCTGGAGCTGCCGTTAGGGATGAGGCTGGCGGCGAATCCTTGGCCGGGGGGCCAGGTTGAGTGGATGCCCACGACAGGAAGCGGGACAGAATGGTGCGGTTGAAAGCTGCTTCCGTTTCTCTTCCGGTGGATGCAAGGTGGCATTGATCCTCCAGGAAATCCAACGCCCATTTCTCTCTCATAGCGGTTGAGAAGTCTGGAGAGCTGGTCTCGTCAAGGGCGACATCCCGGAAACGGAGGAGCAGCCAGTCGATGTCTTCGTCCGTTAGTCCCATAATGGTGAGTTTTCTTTGCACATCGGCAGATTTGACCCATGATTCGACGTAGTGAGGAATTCTTTGGGATATGTCGGCTCTTTTAACGTGTGGTGGGTGGATTGTTCTTCGGGGCGAGTGATCGGACCTAAGCGCCGGGGACGCTCTATCTGGTCGCTGCGTCGGTCGCTGCAAGGTTGAGCGAGAGCGCTGTGCGAGGTATGTTGGAAGAGCATTTGGCACGCTGTGGGACTGAAGTAGCGTTGGTGTCCTCGCAACGCAGATGCGCTTGAGGGGTTTTTGGATGTGGAACATGGAGAGACACTGCACAAGTCCGAAATTTTCGAACATCTACTTTCCCCATCCCAGATCCCGTTCCAACCTCCCCATCCTTCCCAATCCCTCATGGCCGCCCCAGCCCGGTCGCGTTTACTCGAGCTCACTCGTCTACGATGTGACATATTCTCGACGCTCTACAACCCTTTAGGTCTACGCACCGGTGCCAAGTACCTTCGTGCCCGGCTTCGGGGCCCATCCATGGTTCAATATTATCCTAAACAGCTCTCTTTCAAAGAGCTCTCTAGGGCCATGCCAGAGCTCAAACTCGTCAACTTCGAGGAGGAGCAGCGTCTGTTTGACGTTGCAGAACGTAAGAAGAGAGGCAAGGGTGCGCCAAAAAAAGCAAAGTCGCCAGGTATGTGGGCCATTGCGTGCCCTCCGATAGCGTCACTCATACACACTATACAGAGGAGAGCAGACGTCTTGCAAAGAAGAAGAGAAAGTAGTCCATCTCTCGGCCGCAGTATTCCTTTCATGTCACGCCCCATTTCTAGAGACCTTTGTCACTCTCGTTGCCGATCATTCTATGCAATTGTTGACGCGCACCCAGTACTCGAAGTGGGATCGAATCACACGATCACCGAATTACACAAATCGAAACATTCGTTACTAGAGAGATAGGGGAAGATCCAAACGCCACATTCCGGGGTGTTAATGCAACATGGAGATACCAACGACCAGCGTGAAGACGATAAGATGCGAAATGAAAGACGGAAGGTGATTGAGCGGTCCATTTACGAGTGGAATGTCCCGATGTTCTGTTGGGGCTGTTGCTGGTAGAGTTGATACATGTACTGTTGGTAGGCTTGGGGGTGCATGTTGGCGTTGGGATTTTGTCCATACTGAGACGGGGTTCCTGACACTCCGCCCATCATGCCCATGTTCGCTTGGTTCGCGACTTGAGCACCCACTGACTGCTGGATGCCACCGGCATGCCCAGCGAGGTTGCCACTGGTGCGACGAGTGATCGCTCGCTGTATCTGTGAGGGAGGGGCAAAGCCACTGTATGCGTCTGAAGATGGGAAGTTGGCAGAGGAGATGCTATTTGGGTGGGGCGAGTTCGCGAGTGGACTGCCCAAGTTGTTTAAGCCTTGCTGGAACCCTTGGACGGAGGGAGGCGGCTGGATTGATTGATTGAGTGGCAGTCCGACGGATTGCATCTGGAGCGCAGCCATCATCGCGGCAAGAGATGGCGCATCCCCGGCGTAGTTGGATGCGGCCTGATGGGAAGGGTTTGGCATCGATTTTTTGGCAGGCATGGAATGATGGTAAGGGGA
The DNA here is from genome assembly GCA_019633595.1 of Tulasnella sp. UAMH 9824. Taxonomy (NCBI): domain Eukaryota; kingdom Fungi; phylum Basidiomycota; class Agaricomycetes; order Cantharellales; family Tulasnellaceae; genus Tulasnella; species Tulasnella sp. UAMH 9824. Next base: position 19,561 of record WSUI01000015.1, on the reverse strand, counting down.
GTGCAAATTCGGCACCGGGAGGCCAACTTCCTCGATCAAACGGCGGTACGCTTGAACATTAGTGACCTTGAGATCAGTGAGAACCCGCTTTGTGACCTCTATGTACGACGCTCGATGTGACAGGTCAATGAATGGACTTTGAAGGACCTTTTGAACCACTGCTACGCCGTTGACTTGATCGCCAAGAATGTCGGTGAGGACCTGGTCGTTCGGCGAGAAAAATAGTGCATTAACGATCTGTGCGGATGCTTCCGGTTCGCTCTTTTGATTGACGATCCGAAGGACCGTGGACGAGGCGAGCTTGTGCGTGCAGAGATGGGAGAGATGGGGAGCAAACCGAGGCGCGAGTAGGCGGTAGCGGGAGTGGAAACCGGAAGCATCCAAAAGCCATGTCAAGAGAAGAGCACCATTTGGGTTCGTAGCTAGCGGGATAGAATTGAGGATGATGGCGGTCGCCACGCGACGCTGTGGGTACTTGTTAGTGACTTTAAATCCTCGAGGTTTACGAGTATCATGTACCTGTTGACTAAGAGAGACGAGGGGGTTTTCAAGCACTGCACGCATGCATCGAGCACCAAAGCGACCTTGCGCGATCTCCCAGAGTCGATCGGTCATTGTGTCAATGATGAAATCGTTGATCGGCGATTGGAACTTTAAGCAGCATCTAAGGGTATTTCGGTTTAGCCTCAATTAAGAGAACGAGCGCCAAATCCACCTACTGGACGACATAATTTCCGAACTGGTCGAGCATCAATGGGGGAGCATAAGGTCGGAGGTGCTGAGCTACAACAAGCATTTCCTGTTCTGTGGTAGCGCAGTCGATGATCTTCTGTGCGGCCCACGTTCCATTCTTGTGAATGCCAACCATGGCTAGGTGTGGGGCCAGACGTTCCAACATGGCAGCTCGAGCGTCGGGTGAGCACTTTTCAAACAGCTTTTGTACGACCTGGACATGGATGCGTCGGCGATTGTGGTCCTTTTGAACGTGATCAAAGCTCACTTACGGTATTGCCCAGCCAATCGGAGGCAAGTTCGACGATCTCTCCATCCATGTACGACTTGGCTACTTGGTCAACCTCCTCTAACGAACACGTTCCAGAGTCGATACGTTTGCGGAATTCGCGAAGCTTCGTGGCATCCCATTGGCGAGTATTGCCACGTTCAGTGACCTGGGGAATGGTCGTGTAATACATGGCTGGAGGCCTGAAATCTGGAGTTGCAAGTTAGTGAACTTGGCGTTTCCTGCAAAGTTGCGTGGTTCACGAACCTGCAAGGGCTGCGATATCAGCTTCGGCGTCCGGAGCTCCGTTTGCAAGCTCGCGCAAAATGATCTGCTGCTCTGTGACTGTGGCTGGTTTGCCGTCCGGCGTGGGTCCAGCTGATGCTATGGTAGCAGCGTGCGCTCCGCTCGAGATCAGGCTGAGCAAGAGGTTACTCCTGTAGTTTTCGACAGCTCCACCGAGGACCTGCTGATCAGCTGGCAGATTCGTGGCCCCCTTGACGCTTCGGAGAGCGTGGATTGTGGCTCCTACCGTGAGGTCGCGGCCGCCTGGAACGCTGACTTTGGTGCCATCGTCGGTCGCCACTGGTTGTCCATCTGGCCCCGTCGTGTTCTTGACAGGCACTCGAGCATAGCCGATTCGGATCGCTCCGACGTCGCTGCCAAGTACGTCCCGTCCATTGAGGGCCTTTCGGGCTCGGATGGCGTCGTCCAAACGTTCAAAGTTGACTGGGAGGTGCGGATTAGGTTGGCTGGGGCAAGGGAAGAAAACACAGGGCACTCACTAAAACCGCAGTTCTTATGAGTGAGAACTCGGGCGCTCTCGATAGGGCCGAATGGACTAAATACACTGAGGATGGTGGCGGGAGTCGTGGTTGCGGGGATGCTTCCAATCCAGAGAGCGCGGGTGGGACTATTTTGAAGCTGGCTCTCGGGGCCAATGGCTGGAGAACTGGGAGAGCTGATGCCACTGGATGCAGGTCGGGATCCACCGACAGAAGGAGAGACCGGATTATTGTTGGCTGCCGCACCAGTGATGGGCGTCATAGGGGGCGCGCTATCCGCTTTACCGAATCCAATTCGGACGAGCTGACCGTTAGGCATGCCGATATTGCCTCCCAATCGGTTTAGGACATCATCCTTGGCGCGAATCGCGTCTTGAATGTCGACAAAGTTGACAAAGCCACATTCCTGGCGAGAGATTTCGTCAATGTATGGGCCGAGAAAGGTAGCCACTTGTCCTCACCTTTTCGGGAAGCAATCGGAAGCTCTCGATCGCCCCATAAGGAGCAAACACGTGTGCAAGATCTTCACCAGTGACGGCAGGGTCGAGATTGCCGATCCAGAGCGAACGGGAGGGGATTTGACCTTGGGCATTCTCGCGGCTAGGGGAGACGGCTCTAGCGCTGTTCATGGATTGGGGAGCTCCGAGATGCGAAGTGCTGATCTTGATATTGCCGTTGACGCCGACGGAAGCAGCGGGTTGCGGTCGATTGTTGGCTGGGGAAGGCTGAGCAACAACGTTGGGAACGATCTGGCGGAGGATGGAGGTTGGTATGCCATTGACAACCTGAGACTGTTGAGTGGAGAGAATGCCAGCGGTCTGAGGAGGCTGCAAGTCGTTGTATGATGGTTTCCGAACGAGGCCTGGCGGACCCTCGGTGACGGTGGCACGACGACCGGCCGCTATCCTGGACGAATCGTCAAGATTGCCGACCGAGATGGCACGGGGTCGCACACCGGTGGCGGTGCCCAGATGCATGCTCTGCTTGAATCCCTTGGCGATGTATGGCGTTGTACCGCCACCCATATGCAGAGCGGTCGCGGGGCTGAGAGTGTCGCTGGCTTCGAGGATGTTGGGCTGATAGATCTGCGTGTCCTCGTCCAACTCTGCGGCCTCCTCAATTTCGACGGCTGGAGTGGACATGAGGGTTACTCCGCGACGGCGGTAAGGGTTGGAGACGGTGCTAGCGCGCATACGGGCGGGCTGCGCAAGGCTGCTTGCAATGGCTGCTTGGGCTTGTGTACGAAGCTCTGAGACGGTTGCGGGTGGAGGAGTGCGGAAGGGAGCATCGTCCAATCCGAGATAGTCCAAGGTGTGGACGTCATACTCGTCCATCTGAGAGTCTCCCGAGGTGATGCTTCGGAGTTCATCGAGAACTGGGAAACCGCTGTTGTTGGTGAGCCAGCCGGAGGAAAAGATGGAAGAACCAAAGGGATTCGATTGCAATCCACTGGCTGCGGGGATATTTAGGGAGCCTGAGCGAAGACGACTATTGGCCGATGGAATGGAGGAAGCGACGGAAGCTGCGTGACGAAGACCTGGACGAGATGGAGCGAGGGAACTGGCAGGAGCTGGCGCAATGGCAGCCAGGTCTCCAGGAGCATTGTTTGGGAAATCGGATGCTTGGGTATCTAGAGGAGACGGGGAGCTGGTTGCGAAATGCTGAGCGGCGAGTTGGACGTTCGACGGCAAGGTGCCGGCCCTTGCTCGGCGAAAGCCCGTTGGGAATGAAGAAGGTGGCAGCGCGGCAGATGCGGTGGTGGCGGTCGCAGACGCTGGCGCCAGGTCGTCGACGACCGCGGAGAGGGTGGTGCCACCCGCAGATTGTTGCGCAGATTCCCCGGAGACACTGAGACGACCCCCGGCCGGGGTCATTCCTCTGAGAGCGGGAGGACGATATCGACCGGCGAGACTCTCTTCTTGTTGCATTTCGCGGGCTCTAGGGAAAGGAGCAGGTAAGCGACTGGAAGGGGGAGGATTGCAATCGAGACCAGACCTTTTGGCATAGGCAGCAGACGGTGCAGGAGGGGGAGTTTTACCAGACGGACGTTGATTTTGTTGGGTAGGAGCGAGAGATGACATTTTAAGAAATGATTAGGGATTAGAAAAGCCGCTTGCGAGTTGGACGATCTAATTGTCGAAGGAAAGGGTGATTAGGGATTAGGCCGACTGCAAAATCACAAATCGCTGCGGCGAGCGGTGGAGAGCATCAGCGTCGAGCAGGAGCGACGGAGAGATGTGCTTACACTTTTTGGATGTAGTGAGGTATAACGGACGCTTTTTAGATGCTGACAGGTGGCGAGTGAAGGGGGATGGTTGCTCTCTCAGTAACCAGAGAAATGCCCTAATTCACACATGTCCAGGTGGTAGACAATCGAAAACGCGTTCTGCATATGAGATGACCCTACTACCCATCGCTCGATGTACCATAGTAAGCGTATGTTACAAAAGAGGAAAACAAAAGGGAGGAAAGAAAATACACTCGGGAGCGCCGAAAGTACAGCAAAGGAAGGGGGGAAAAGTTATAGATATGTAAGATGGTGGAATGTGCGGTGTGTGCAGTGGAATAAACAACACCCAGAGGCTAATGCTAAAACGTGACGAGTGGAGAGAGATGCTACAAAAAAAGGAGAGAGAGGAGGAAGAACAAAAGACAGACGAAGAAAAGCGTCGGATTGGGGAGGGGGGGGGACATCTATTCTTTATGTCTGCTGATCTTTTCCACACCAGCGCACACCGAGGTTTTGCGCAGATTCGCCTGTAGAGCGGACATGTGTCAATCGCAAACGCTCCCTATTTCATAACCGAAATGACCACTTACGTCGTCCTCGGATTCTTCCTCGTCCTCTTCGTCATCATCTTCCTCACGTGGTTCGTCTTCTCGTTCGGTGCTCTCTTCGTCCGACTCGGAGTCTTCCGAGGACTGAGCCTGTTCGGCAGTTGCGCTCATCCGAAGGGAGGAACCTACGGATGGGACGGTCGAGTGGGGGAGAGACGTCACCGTCGGCGTCGAGTCGTTGTTCGGCTTGATGACGGGCGTATTCCTGCCGGACCCCAAGTCCGAGGAGCGGCGAGCGGGTGACGGCTTGAAATGGTGATGGTGGCCGGAAGGAATGCGGACAGCCTGCGTGATGTGTTCTGGGGCGTCTGCGGGCGGGGAAACGGAATCCGGATGGGCTGCGGCAGATGAATCGTCGTGGGTGGGCGTGGCGACCTGGGCGTCGACGGCTGCGGCGGTGGGCGTTGGTTCGGTTGCTGGTGCTGGTGCTTCCTGTTCCTTGGCCTCGCGCTCTTCGCGTTCTCGCTTCTCTCGCTCTCTGGCCTCCCTGCGCTTGCGAACCCATCCCATACCACTTCCGTCGTCGTCGTCCTCTGGGGCCACGACGTTGGTGTGAGAGCTTTGGACTCTGGCGTAAGCTGAGGAAGCCGAGGACCCTCGATTGCTTCCCATTCCACCGTAGCCCCATTCCACGAATTCGGGTTCCTTTTCGACCTCTTTCCTCTGGATAGCGGTTCGACGGCCGCCATACACGCGGCCGTTGAGCATGCGTGTGCCGGTAGCGACGCCGCCGTTTTCAGAAGTGACTGGGTGGAGGGCAAGGCCTGATCGATCGGGAGCGGTGCGACCAATGTCAAAGGGCGAAGAGCCGGTGGACATCCGCCGGCCGAGGGGTGCGCCCGAGTCTGTGAGCGTGCCGACGGAACTTGCGGTGGAGTCGCGAGAGGATGACCTGAAGAGACCGAGTGCGCCTCCTTCGGAGTTGTCTGATTTCTGGAGGGGTTTGTAGAACGGCTTGAGGAATTTCTTTGTGGAGTGGCCCCAATTCGAGGCTTTCTTGGCGCTGAGCTGGGGAGAGCGGGTGGTTGGGTCTGGGAGGAGGACGGCTGGATTGTCATCGCCCGAGGACGAGGCTGCGGCTTCTGGGTTTTCGTAGAGCTTGTCTGAGGTGTGGTCGAAGACGATGACGGGGACGTCGTCCTGAGCCCTTGGGTTTGGAAGAGGAGCGAAAGTGATCTTCCTCTTTTGCTGAGCCTTGGGAGCTTGGTCGTCTGAGCCTGAAGCCGAGTCGGATGAGGAAGGGGAAGAAGGGGTGGTGTAGGACGTTGTCGTTGAGGGTGATTTCGGTACGGACTGTGGGGAGGGCCTGATGGCGTTGAGGAGGATGCCGCCCTTTGGAGCGTCCGGGCGATACGCTGGATGTGTTGGACTGAGCATTGAGGCAGACATCGTCGGGGAGTAAGAGAATGGAGGGGAAGGGGGGGATGGAGAGCGGGAATGAGGAAGGGGAGGAAGGGGGGGAGGGGAGGTCTTGAAATAAACTCTGGGAGGAGGGGTGGACCAAATAATAACGGGTGCTTGTGACCTCGGGCAAGAAAAGTCGATAAAAGAGATTGGCCACGTGAACAAATAAAGAGTGCTTAGTGGATATCTCACTCACGCTGTATCCTCGGATGACAAGCGATCAGCGCTGAGCACATGTCGGTATTTCTAGCTCCCTGGTATGTTCATGTGCCTCGGATATCGCATTTTTATGAGAAAGTGCCACGCCGACGACGACGACGACGGACGACGACAGCGACGACGGACGGGGTGCGGACAGGGGCTGCGTGGTGGAGGCAGATGAGATGTCACATGTTTCACAGCCTGCGTCCCGACATCGGCTCCGCTGCTTGGCTGGCTTGGCGAATGCATGGAGTGAGCTTTGTAATTCCCTCAAATGGCGAAGGAGCCCAACAAGCCACGTAAGGAATGGAAAATGCGAGCTTCTACGAGATTACCACTGCCATGGAGAGTTCCATCCAGACCCTGTGTAGGAACGTGCAATTTCGTCATCTGGGTTGGGCGGCTAAAAATGAATATCTAATCGGGAATTGGAGAATGATACCCGCGCTTTTCATATCGATACGTCCCACACATCCTACCTTGGCATGCTCTTGGACGGCCAGCCGCCGCAGTTTCCGTGACGCGGCACATCCCTATCCGGCATATCGGCACTTTGAAAGCCGCCCCCGGGATATATGAATTGACTATCCGCTGCGCCCACCTCGACCGAGGACATCCGCCTAACACTCGACTGTGGCGGAAAAGGCGTTGCAGTCGCCGATCGTCGCGAATTGTCGAGGTGGATCAACGTTTGTGGGCCGATGCACTACGGACATGTCTCACACGCACTGCGCCTGCGGACCTGGACCGTCCGTCGGCTTCCATTCCGTCGTTTCCGCTCAACTCCCTCCGAGGCCCTTGCTCGCTCCACTTGAACCGATCACCTCGATTCCAACACCATGGCATGCACCTATCAATAGCGAGGCACGTGACTACACATTCGAGTACATGTGGAACAACTGACTCAATGGATGCATCCGACACACAATTGAAAAGAAATTTCTAGTGTATGCCGTCACCCCTGATCTGGATATATTGATTCCAATGTTCTCACATCCCATCAACCGAAAGATGCTCGATCCGATCGTCCTCCCGCTCAAGGCGTCCCTCGACAGTGCACCCGCTTATCTCTCCGTGCACCACGTAAAACTCGCCTCGACGCCTGCAGACCTCGAGGACCTGCTTTATCGAGAATTCGAGGAGGAAGTCGCACGGGGGGACACTTTCCCCCAACGCAGCCCAACGTCCAAAGATCATTTCCACAGCTACTTCTTCGCCCATGACGTCTTCGTCGCTATCCAGACAGATTCACAGTCCCCAGGAACTACCCTCGAGGATGTCAGGGCAGGTCGCCAATGGTCCGACTGTCTCAAGGGATTCTTCTACGTGCGTGCGCCCCACACCCACAGGCAGGCCGTTTAACCTCTCACACAACCCACGCAGATAAAGCCAAACTTTCTGGACCGATCATCCCATGTGCGCAATCCCATTCCCCTCATTTGACCTTTTCACTCATCTTCTTCAGATTTGCAATGGCGGTTTCATCGTCCCCTACGCCGCAAGGGGACAGGGCATAGGCACCCGCCTCGGTCAAGCATTCATCCACTTTGCCCCAAAGCTGGGCTACAAGGCCTCCATTTTCAACCTCGTCTACTCTTCAAACCTCGCATCCCTGGGAACCTGGTACCGTTTGGGCTTTACTAGAATCGGCGTCATCCCAAAAGCAGGCCGACTGTTGCAAGCGGATGGTTCCGAAGCTTACATAGATGCCAACATTATCTACAAGTCGTTTGATGATATTTGAACAAGATGTAATATGACATATGTTTGCAATTCCCAAGGGGTGGTTCAACTTCTGCATGCCCAGGCAACCCGACGTACCCCCGAACACCAACGCCCATTCCGTATTATCTCCGGTTCGCCTTGAAGCTGCGCTTCCCGGAGAACAAGTGCTTCGGCTGTCCCAAAACACGCAATAAGCCACGTCTTCACGCCCACTGCAGTCGTTCACGCCACGTACTTTAAGATCCGGAATATGAGTGTCCGCTTCGTTCTTCTTTCCAGTCTTTCGGAACTTCTTGGCCTGCATCGCATACATCTTCCGCACTTTGACAATGTCCTGCGCATCACAGTCAGTCACAGCTCCAAGCCTTTCAGCGTTCACCTCACCTCGGGTCCTCCAAGACCAGCCAACGACCGATCGGTCCGCGCACGTCGGTCCACCGCCACCACCCTCGATCCCTTCTCCGTCCGAAGCTTCTTCCGAGGTGTGTCCTCGTCCACCTCCATCTCGCTGTCATCCTCCCAGTCCTCCTCATCTTCCTCGTCAACCTCCATCCCTCCCTCGTCCTCCTCCTCTCGCTTCCTCTTTGCTCCCGCGGCTTTCGCCAGGAGAATCGCACGCTCCTCAATCTTGCTCGGATCATATCCCGCCTTGGTCAACGCCTGGGTAAGGCTCGACAACGACCGAGGAGCTTTAACCCGAGGCAGTGTTGGGTGGTTGCTCTTGACTCGCTTCATCGAGCTAACCATCTTCTTGCCCCTGTTGACCTCCGCTTCAGCCATATCATCTTCGTATTCCGAGTCGATCTAATTATTAAACCGGTTGGGGGCCGCAACAAATCGTCAAGTCGACGAGCCACTCACGAAGGAATCGTCCGAGTCGTAGAAACCCTCGGCAACAAGCTTCTCCTCTTCACGCTCCAACGCCTCCAGTTTCTCGGCAATGTCGGGATCGATAAAGTCGGCAATGTTCTTTCCTTGCCAGATCTCAGGTACGACGTCTTGCTTCCATTCTTCGTTCTCCAGCACGTACGTTTCTAAAGCAAAAGCCATCGGATGGTGTAAGATCAGCGTCGTTCCGGAAGCAACAGATACCGAAAAACCCACTCTTGAAATTGAAGCTGTAAATGCCGGGACCACCATGCTCCGCTTCAATGTCCCTCTCCAGCTTCGGTCGATTGGGATCTTCGGGGTCGTATGCCTTCTTCCCTGCAGCCATTCGCTGCTTGACGATCTCCGGGATAAACGGCTCTCGCACAACATCGTCTCTCGCTTGAGGCATGGCGACGTGGATCCGATTCACGATTCCTTTCACCTTTGATCCTTTGAGCTTGGCGTCCACTCTGTGAGCCAAAAGCGCCTCGCATGCGGTGTTGCGAGCACCCATGACGCCTTCTTCGGAGTAGCACGAGATCTCCTGCACCGTAACATCCTCCTTCGACGTGATCTCGGCTAGTAGCGCCTGGTTCTCCGGGGAGAGATCAGAAATTCGGGTCACGTCGATCTTGTTAATGACAAGAATGACCGGCTTGTTGGCGAACAGTGGCTTGATCGAATGGAAAAGTTTGCACTATAAACCAGGCAAGTGAATGAGTGGAATGCAAAGATGTATTGAACCCAACACGCAACTCACCTGAGCCTCGACAGAGTACCCACACTGTTCGCTCAGGTCCATGAAATACAGGATGCAGGCACGTAAGTGAGCGAGGGCAGTGATGCTCTGCATCTCGATCGTGTTCATATCCTCCAAGGGGTGGTCTAGGATACCCGGAGTGTCGATGACTTGCCATCGGAGGTATTTGTAGTCGAGGTGGCCAACAAAGAGGGACTTGGTGGTAAACGCATATGGCTGGACGTCGACCTCGGCACGGGTGACCTTGTTCATGAAGGAGGACTTGCCAACGTTTGGATAGCCACATATAAGGAGAGTACGGGTGTTGGGATCGATGGCGGGAAGGCGGGAGATATGTTGGCGAACTTGCTCGAGGTACGCCAATGGATCCTTTTGTCGGCGCATAATGGTGGCCATGCTGCGCATTGTAGGTTAGCCAAGGCGCGCTTGGGGAATAAGAGTGGTATACTCACCGACCAAGGGCCGCTTTTTTCAACTGCTTGCATCGATATAAGCTGTCTCCGAACTTGAGGAGGCGGAGGTAATCCTTGGCGACGGAATCGAGTAGATGGCGAGCGGTGTTTAGTTGACCGAGGGCAAGCTTGTAGTGATTCTTGTCGTATAATACATTCATAAGTGATGAAATAAATGGGTGGAGATTCTTGAGCAGCAATGCCTCGTCAGCGTGCAGTCAGAGCGATGCCCCAGCCAACTCACGTCGAGAATGGGGAATTCGGTCAAGATAGCACCAAGTTTCTCATCAAAACAATCCTGGCAGAATTTGACCTTGCGCATGTAGAAGCTCCTAATGCGGCTTATTTTGAAATTCTTGTGAATCTCCTGCAAATGCCAACTCGTGCTCGGTCAAGGGTCTTCACGCAGGCGTCGGGATAGAATCCGTACCGTTGGTGTCTTTCTCTGCGTCTTGCTGAGAACGATATCCAAAAAGTCGTTCGCAGTCGGTACGGGCGCGATGCCCTTCAGTCCCTTTGCTGCCATGTTGCTTGCTGTTTCTTTGGGGATGAGGTGTCGAGAGGGGGGGGGGAGGGTGAAGAAAATCGTTGCTCCGCTCAAGCGCCCGCGGTGACCTTCCGAACTGTCACACACACGCTTGCACGTACCGCACCCGTTCCCCTACTCTCTCAACCGTGTTGGGGCAACATCCATCGGCTAGCAGGGCCAAATTTTCTCTTGTGATCAGTTTTGCATCGATATATGATCCCAGCAACCAGCCGCCTCCTCGATGGGCGAGTTCGGCTTTGAGAGATAGTTGACTGCCAACTCCTGCTTTAAAACTTTTTACCGATTGCTCCTCGAAGGAGGCCAGCTGCCCATAGGAATGAGCATTTCCAGTCACGAGCTCAGTATTATTCAAGAATTCTCATGGCATGACCGTTTCCTTCACTAGAAATGTTTTCACAGTTCAGGTGCACTAAGCCAAAGACTCACTCATAAAAAGTCTTGTGCGCACTCCCTGGTTTTACGACTCAGGGTCCGAGCCTCCCGGGCCCCTCTGTCAAGTTTTTTGTTCGCTAAATCATCAGTGGTTTGAGCAGGTTTTCCCTCAGTTTCCTCGTATATATTCATAAACACGTCAATCAAACGATTTTAATCTGTCTACATTTCGTGCCGATGTATCGATCACCCATTAGAGAAATCCCATTTCTGCTGAGGACGCATGATCATGGTGCCTTCATCAAGCAGAGCGAGTGAGTGCAGTCGTATTGCAGTGTACTCTACTATTTCGTTGCAACAGGCGCATCGGGAGCACGGTACAAATTTCGTACCGGCGCGGTCATTTGGGACGGCGTAGGCACTCGGGACCGGGGGACCGTTGAACATATTCTGTAGCTGCTCAAGTCCCATTGTGTGGGATGAGGTTGATGAGGGCGTTGCGGATGGTGCGACCGCCGAGACCCTGAGAGCGAGGATACAAGGTCTACCGTCTGGACGTCGCCTTACTTGGTTCCCTTGGGCTAATGGTTGACATGGTAGTCCGGGGGGGGGGGGGGGGGGGGCGAGGGAAGGGGATTGGTGGAGGGGAGGAGGGGGCAAAGGGAACGTGGAAGGGACATCTCCGGATCTGGGGTGGGTGGGGTGCGGTAGCGGGGGAGGGTGGG
>WSUI01000149.1:40914-51323 GCA_019633595.1 Tulasnella sp. UAMH 9824 | reverse complement strand
ATTAGTCGGGCCGTCACTTGGGTTGTTGACAAAGGAAGTGGGTCTTACGCCGCTGATTTGGCCCGAATTCATTCAGCCATCGTCCAAATCGCCCAAAAGCATCATACATTGACGACCGGAAGGGGGATCACATCAGTTGACATTGCTGCGCGCCAGGATGCACTTCGGCGGTTGCCTGCTGAGTATGCCGGGGCAGTACGGCTGGGTGATCTTCTGACCCCCATGAGTTCTGCGGAGCTAGCGCTACTCAAAGCGTCTTGTGCCTATTCGCTCTCCTATAGAGTAAGTCATTCTTGAGCCTGTGAGGCAAGCTTATGACTGAGCAAGCTTCGTATTAGCGTGTCCGAGTTACGGGACAGTTTGTGTTCAGCGTCGCAACTAGAGAGATATGCCATCTCAAGGTATGGAAGCCGCTTCCCAAGGCCGTCATCCTTGACTAACTCATGCTAAAGGCAAGCAACAGGCCCTGGCAGACGATAGGTCAGGAGTTTACCGATGGAATGCATTTGCATTCGGGGTACGTGGTTGATTTCGAATAGGCGGGTTGAGCTGGAGAGATCGTAGCGAAACATGTATAGTAGAGCACGCGTTCTGAAACATCTAGACATAGCAACCTCGGAAGAAACAAATGCAACACAAAATGAAATAATGTACGAGAGATAAAGTGGTGGAAAATGACAAGGGAGAAAGCTAAATCCAAAAGCGCCGAGGCACAGAAAGAAGTGAAAACGAAAATGTACAAAAATTGGTGTAAACGAGTTCAGCCAAGTTCATCGAGGACCCACCGCACCCGGATTACCCTCCAGGAAGTATCTGTTGGATCGTCCACGTTCCCAAGTTCGCTCGCTCGAGCCTTCGCTAATACCAACAGTGTCGGTCGTTGAGGCTGCTACTGACGGAAGCGCTGTGACAAGGGATGCGTTGGCGCTGCTCAAATCTGGTCCGCTACCGGCGGGAGCGTTGATGTCGATTGGGCGGCTGCGTGTGCCAGGGACTTGGAGAGAAGCCCGAGAGGTTGAAGCCAAACCTGGACCGGAGGTTCGTAGGTTTGTCGCACTGCTTTCGCCTTGAGCTTCGGCCATCGCGCTAGCCTCAGGTCGTTGCCAGTCGACCTGGACGCCAAAGGTCATGTCGTGACCTGGTCCGGGACCCGCGCTTTCTACAGAGCCTTCGAGATGACTTCCAGTGCCAGAGTGGGTCCGGCTGCGGGCGTCGCTGTATTGGGATGTGCGGCGGTCGCTCGGTCCAGCGTCAGATCCTGTCCTAGACCGTGCTTCGGGAACGGCCAGCGATCCCCTTGAGCCTGAGTGCAAGCTTTCCCTAGATTCAGCTGCTTGACGGTTGATCAGAGATGTAGTCCGCGAGCGAACACCTCCAGCCGATAGGTGGGTTGGACTCGTGACCGAGACCGGGCGTGATGTGTTGCCTCGTCGATGCAGCGAAATTTGGCTTGCTCGTGAGCGAAGGTTCAATCCGGAGGCGGAGCTGCGTCGAGATGGAGCTTGAGAGAGCAAACCAACGCTGTCTTCCAGTTCCGCTTCTTCCTGAGAACCACCGAATTCCTCATCATCGTCAAGGCCGAGAGCTTGAGCAAAGGCCGGCATGTCAAGGTCGTGACCAGGTATGGGAGCGAAGTATTCCCGAGTCGAAGACGAGGGTTGGCTTGGGGCGCTGATGAGACGGCCACGGACGCTACCAACTGTACCGGAAACAGGTGGCACAATCGGAGGAGGAACGAAGTCGGGAGCTGATGAAGACGGTAAAGTTCCTGCTCTACGTCGACCGCCAGAGGGGTGTCGTGGAGGAGGGTCGAGAGCGTATTCTTCGAGAGGAGACTGTGGCTGCGAACCCAGGTTGAGAAGGGATCCCCGTGGACCCAAGCCACCTCCAGCGCCCACACCAGCCATGCCGGGGCCAACGGGTGAGCTCATCCTTGAACCAAGGGACTCTTCTTCGGCGTAGTAAGCCTCTCCTTCAAGATATCCACTGGACGCGCCGGAGATCCTGCTGCGTTGACTGCGAACCATCGCTTGAGAGCCGTAACCAGAACCAGAACCGGAGCCGGAGATGAACGAGTCTCGCGGGCTTCTTTGCTGAGATCCTAGGGCGGGTACGGAAGCGTCGGACATCCTGTGGCTCCCTGTAACACCTGAACCACTGGCTGAAGCGGAGCTGCGGCGGCCTCTGGGCCTGCGATAGCCGACGGGGTAGCGGGACTGAATTGGCTGACCGAGACTCGACATGCTTCCAGTGCCTTGAGAACCGATCTGAGAGCGCACGTGAGACAACACTCCGTGCTCGGCGTCGTCGTAGTACTCCACAAGTTCTTCCTGAGGTTGCTGACCGGGACTCATTCCGACGGAGGACGCGCCAGACCGAGGGGCGGGGAATGGCAGGGACTGAATGGTAGGGGCCGGGGTTGGGAAGACGTTTGCGGGATGTCTGCTCTGAGGAGGTACTTGGATCACACTCTGCTCGTTGGCAACGACGACGGGAGCTAGGGGGAAGGGCAAAGTCGTCTTGGGGGATTGCTGGGAGGATGAATATGCCGGGAAGGGATAAGGAAGGGTAGTCGGTGCGCCTGATTGAGGTCCTGCCAAAGGCACAGCACTGCTGCCGAGCCACGCTCCGTCATCTGGTTTAGCATGCATTGCGGTAGTGTCGGGTAGAGGTCCGGAGAACAATTCCTGAGTGAGAATGCCACGTCTGGGTGCTTGAGGTGTGGAGAAGATCGGCAGAGGCTGAGGTACGGTTACTGGACTGACACCGGCTTGCGCGGACGAAGGTGCCAATGACGGGTTGCTGGACATCTCTTGCAAAGTCGACAACATGGTATCCATCTGGCCGTATCCACCAGCGCCTGGTTGATAGGCTGGTAGCCCCATCGCTCCATAGCCAGCCGAACTGGCGGTCAAAGAGCTGAATGGAATCGGAGTACCCACCGCGGGCATGCTCGAGTTGTAACCGGGTGACGCTGGAGCCAAGCCTGAGGCACCAGCAACAGGTACTGAACCAGGTTGCTTCTCCGACATCTCGCGAGCGAGGTGGTCGGCGTCTGCAGTAGGTGCAACACCTGCACTCCTCCAAGCATGCCAGTAAGCGTCGTGCTGATCTCCACGGTGAACGTTATTAGACCGGGTAAGGCAGAACTCCCAAGTATCCCAAATGCGATCCCTGCAGCGCTCCATCCAAGACCAGTTGAGGGTGTGGTCGTCCGGGTCGGAGAAGGCGCGACGTCCAGTTCGGTCGGAGTACCTCGGGTCGGCGACCGTGAGCGAGGATAGACGGTTTTCGGCAAGCCGGGAATGTCGACGGGAGTTATACGCATGAGGTTCGCGTTGTTCGTCACCGGAGGCCGCAAGCATGGTTTCCCTGCGCTTCTCCTCATCTCGACGGAGGTAAGGGAGCGGGCTGTCTTCATCTTCGAGTCCAGCGGGCATTTCTTCCCAGCGGTAGCGAGGTCCACAAAGTCCGGCACATCCAAGTCCTGATAGCATCCAGAGTCCGATCCTAAAAAGAGAACCAATAAGTTTGACGCCCTTGTGAAGAACCATCCCTAACGTACCAGCTTCCGAGCAGAACCATGGTCCTCCAGAGACCCCAGGCGATTTGCAACCAAACGATGACCTTAGCGTACCCGCTCAACTCTCCATGTCCACCAAAGAACGTCCCATCCCTTCCAAGCGAGTTGTTCGAACCCAACGTGGCGCCGGTACTTGGACCCACAAACGCCAAATACAAAGCCAGAGTCAGCGCGAGGCGGGGGAGGAGAGTGACGATCGTCGGCATGTTCTGGGAGTAGAACCAGCACGATTCCGCGAGGAACTGGAGTGCGTTACGGCCGCCGAACCGGGAAGATCCGACGGACGAGCTCGACGAGACGGTGGAGGAATACGACATGCGGTGCTCGAAGAACGCTGAGCCGTCCGCACCGCGGATTGCCCTGCTCCTTGGAAGAGGAATGGCGGTCTCGGTCGGTCGATGGAGGTCCTCGGCGCGTTGCCTTTTGGCGTCCACAGCGGAAACGATCTCCTCTTCATCCTCGTGATCCGAAGCCAGCTCCGAAATCTGCGGCCGTCCTTCGCTCAACGCCAGGCCATCGCTGCTCTCGACTCCCTCCGAAAAGCGTCCCTTGGAGGGGGCAGAGGAGACGGTGCGGGCTTGAGAGAACTGCCGCTGGTGCTTGCCGTTGCCGTTGCCGCCGCCGGTCGAATTGCGTTTCGCGGATTCGGGGGTGGACTGATGCGGGTCGGAGCCTGCGCCGTTCCCGTTGTTCGACGGCGTCGCGTACGAGATGGACGATTCGGAGTTGGGGTTCTCCCCCCGAGGTTCTGCACCATTGTCGGCGTGCTCTGCCTCCAAGGCTCCTCCGGACTGGCGGTGCTGTTCCACGGGCGACTGCTCGATCCGATGTCCCTCTCCATCATCGCCTTCCGCTTGATGTTGCTGCTCTTGCTGGGCCGGCTTTTCCACGGGTTTCCTCCTGGCAAGGGAGCCTAACTCGCTCTCGTCCGTGACAGTATTATACTCTCCCAACGCGCTCCACCGGATGTGTTGAAGGAAGCAGAAGTTGGTGTAAGAGGTCAATGATACTAGGTTGAATGCTGCAGAGGATAAGTAGATTGGGATGACCAGCGGCCGCTCTGCGAGGAAAAAAAAAAGAAAAAGAAAAATTAAGCGGGTCGAGGTCAGTCAAAATTGTCCATTGGTCCAGATCGGGCGAACCGTGACTTACTGACGCGCCACCTCCTCCAGAAACAGAATATACTTTCATATAGCAACACGACTCCGAACAACCAGATCGCCCAGGAAGCGATGTACGCCACGGTAGCGAGCGTCCAGTTCCGTTGCGAGGAAGAGGTTCCCAGAGGTGAAGGAGTTGGGTGTTTGGCGACCCTAGTAGAAGCCAAGGGTCAGACGACGAACGGCAGAGACAAAAAAGTTAGGAGAGTCCCTGCACTTACTGAATCATCATGTACACGACATTAAAGTCCAAAAAGGACTGAAGTATAATATGCCCGAATACTACAAATAGACCCCACAGATAAAACCTCAGTCTCGTCAACGGACTCGGATCCCGCAGAAGCGTCGGGTGGAACTTGGGAGTTCGGAACCGTGGTGGACGCAGATGCTGGATCGGGTGCGCACCCATGGGAGTTGGCTGGACGGCAGCTGCTCCCGGATTCTGCATCATATGGATCGCCATCGGTGGCAGAGTGCTCGATCGCCCCGTCCTGGAGTAGCGATTCTTCGCTCCAGCGGTTCCACCTCTTGAAGGGAAGGACGAGATCAACGTCGGAGAGACCAGCGCGCTGCCGGTAGCTCGAGAGAACGCTCGAGAACCGGAACTGCCAACGGGTGGGGCGGCGCTCCCGCTGGGCACTCTCGTCGTCGCTTCGGATGTGTCGCGAGTTCGGTTGGAGGGACCTTGCTGATGAGAGCCTCCGGGCACAGAGACGATTCGGACGGAGCGTGGGGTGGGTTTGCGTTCTCCCTTGGGTGCGATGGGTTGGCTCGGAGCTGCCGTTGGCAAGCCGCTGAGTGTGTGTCGCCGCTGCTCCCTCGACGTTCTGGGCACGTCTTCTCCCTCTGACGAATTGAGGGCTTCCTCCCTGGCCGCTTCGGGACCCACGACGAGCTCCCAGTCGAACTCTCCCATATCGTCGTCAGGGCTATCGAACCCCGCCCTGGTCGACGGGCGTGTGGTCATCCCACCGGCGGTGCTGCCCGGCGGCTCCGGCGGAGGTGGACGGCGGGGCAGCCAGGAAGGGTAATAGTTCGAGGTGTTGGTGGACGACGAGCCTATCCTGTGATGGCCTCGGGCACTCGGTCCGGTGCCCATGGGCGACGTTGGAGACGTCGGTGATGGCGAGGCCGCCGCTGGATTTGATGGGTTGGTGTTGTTGGATTCTGGAGACTCATTGGGGTTTGACGGGGAAGAGTTTGGGATGACGTTGTTGGAGGAAGGTCGGGGCGTCGGTGCTGGGTGATGATTTGCCCCGGTGGCCGACGCGGGCGTTGAGGATTTTGGCGGATGATCTCCCATGCTTCACTCGACGAGCTGGCGTCTACGTTCTCTCGTTCTGGTGGGTCGTATATACGAAACGTGGCTCTAGTCCAAAGCGAAATGTCCAATAAAGGCAAAAGATGACGGTCGGGCCGAATTATCGAAAGTTGGGAAAAAACGTGACCGGGGTTCGTTTTGTTTTCCTGTCCGATCGTTCGTTCGTCGTTGAGGCTTCGTATGCGTTGATGCGTCGTTTTGAGGGCTACAGGGCAGAGAGAAGGGAGAGGAAAGAGAGTCAGGACTATAAAGCTGAAAGGGGACCAAGATAGGTGGCATGTGTGGGCTTGCCTCGTTGCAGAATGCGTCACAGTCCTGTTGGTTGAAATTGCGATTTTTCGGGACGTGATGCGTGACCAGCGCGCTAATCTCAGCTACAGCTCCGACACCGCTGGACCACGAACGGATGACCAGAAGGAGGTCGACGACGACGCCGAACGACCACGAGATGAAGGGGAGGGAGGGAGACGAGGGAGGAGAGAGAGAGACCAACGGTGTCTGGGACGGGAAGTGCAACAGAGAGATCCTTAGCCTGTGATCTCTGTGAAGAGGTGGGAAATGACAAAATATTTGCCGTTTGCTTCTCGCGCCACAAATAACGACCAAATAAGACCAGGACCCTGTTGTTTGACGCTATGCCTATTCGGGGATAGGAGTGGGGCGCGACGCCGACCACCGACGGCCAGGGAATTGTCAGGGAAGGCAGGAAAATAGGAAGTGTCGGTTAACGGAGCGGGATGCAGAGGAAGTGCTGAATCGGATGTGCTGAAGAAGGCAAGTGGACGGGATGTCACGTAAAAGGTAAAAGGGAGAGTGAGGCGGTGGTCGTCAGTGTCGACAAAGGCGGCCAGCGGTCGTCAAGGGGTCCACCTACTTTCCCTTCGTCTTCTCCAACGTCAATAAGACATGCTACTCACAATACGACCGCGTCAGCACCGCCGGCGAGTCACTCAGACCGGTCTTCACTAACTGGTCAGGGGTTATCTTATCCAGAACGCCTTCTCGCCAGCCGCACTCCTGAAGGGTTTGTGGTGCAGCACTTTGAAGAGGAGAATGAACCCCAGTCGCGTACAGGAGAACTCTTGATTCATTGGAACGTCATTGCATGTGCCGCCAGAAGACGAGTAGCGAGTGTTGAAGTTGAATCCCTGTGTAAGAAAAAACGAGGCAGCCTCATGGTGTATTCTTGAATAGGAGCCCGCCGGCTGACTATGCGCTCAAGCATGGTAAGACTCTACAGACGGAACGCTACAGGAGTGAAGAATGTGAAATTGATCATACCTTCGTTGGAGGTTTGCCTCGTTTTTGCATCGTGTTATTAGAGACAAGGGCTCCTAATCGCTCAGTGCACGATTCGCGGCACAATCCCCCTTAAGTCGAATCGGACGTGTTCATCCAAAGCTGTGCCGCGCCACGCATCCTGTCAGCTGGTATTTTAGAGTGAAAAGGCTAGTCGTGGACTGAGGTGGTTGGCAGTGGTGAGGTCAGATAAGATAGGAGGAAGCAATTTACCTTTCGGAACTGCTGGCAGGCGTCAGGCGAGGCGGCGCGGGTTCCCAGGAGCGCCACCGCGTCACGCCGCCCCAGGGACCAGAGCTGAAAGGACTACCGTGGTGAAAGGAGCAGTTCACAAAATCAACGAAACGAGAACTATCCAGGCCCTAGACGAGTGCTTTACGTATAATATTCATTAATACAGAACGGAACAAGTGGCTGCTACCCCCCCAAAGACCCATATCGTCGTTGAGTCGGACTGAAATGAAGAATTCTCTCAACGACGGCAGCCCCTTCATAGCGTCATCAACTAAACTTACGACGTTAGCAAGGGCAGACTCCCTGCAGATTCTATTAATTTAGTAGCACCAGAAGCCGTAAGCTCCACCAGCGACTTCATGGCACGTATATGGGGCGCAGCATCCAGCGGGATAGGCTATTCCGCGAGAAGACAGAGAATAACGTCAGGTTCGTGAATATAGAAAAACACGCTTCAATCCGGTCCGAACGTACTCCAACACCTCTGTCCCTGACCACTGCAAGTGGCCTGCGGTGCTGGTGCCGCAATCGGGTTCGGAGCAGGCTCAGCTGCCGGAGCCGGGGCCGCGAGTACGGAAGCGACGGAAGTGGTGAGAAGAGCGGCGACAGCGAGCTTGAAGTTCATTTCTGCGAGAAGGTGAGGTGTAGATGTCGTGAAGGTAGGGAATGCAGGTTCGTTGGATCCTGTGGTATGGTCGCTGAGAAAGAAAGAGTACGTTCTTATACAGCAGATAGTCATTATGCCAGGAAATTTCGTGGATAATCATGGAGGTCAGTAAGGTCCCATGAACAAGAACACCAGGAACCGAGAGGGCCCTTCTTGAGAGAAGGCATGAAGAATTGGGGCCATTTTGTCCGAAGCTCATTGCAAGATTTGGAACTCTTGCCTGCCGCATCAATATACGGCATCGAACATCCCCTTCTCTCCGCGTTCATTACGTCCTAAGAGTTAGAATTGATATTCAATATCCGAGCGAGTAATCTTCCGCTCGTATCGGAGGGTGGGACACGTTCAAGTTGAGAGGACTAGAGCGGGAAGGAAGATTAAAAAGACCAAAGAGCTCGCTGTACTTTCGACCTTTGATCATGAAGACAGGGGACCAGACAGCGTGCCTTGGATCGCCCCGCCTAGAGATGCGATTTGAGGGGATGTCTGAGCCAAGAGCACTCGATGGTCGGCAAAGCGTCGAAAGTTGGAGATTCTCCGAAGCGTGCGAGAGAGCGGCAGAACCGCGTCTCAAGGCCATATCAAGGCCGCCGGGCTGATGTTCTTCCACCCTCAGGTACTTCGCTGAACGATTTTTTGCTTAATTGTACCCCTAGGGTACCTGAAAAGCCTATCGTGCGCAAGTTATCCCACAGGGATGCTACTTGCGCACGTTGAGTTGGTCGTGTGTGTCGTATCTAAATGGTTTCGGCACGCACCATCATCGGCCGTAATGAGCTTTCGTTCCTTGAAATTTTATTTGGTATGCTTGATGAGAAGATATTGGCAAGTGACTTGAGAAGCTTGGCCACCGATACTCTCTGAGTTGCATAACCGTAACGTGCGCCAACAATGGCCAGGCACAATTTATACACCTGGATGTTGTTACATATGATTTTTTAAGAACATAAATAGTAGAAAGAGATATGCCATAACACCCAAGATTGTTAGAATGTGCTCGCTCCACGAAATCTGGTATGAAACGGTTAGTAGAAGCCTAGGAACATCGCCCATATTGTAGGACTCACGAGTGGAAGGGCAGATTTCCTCCCAGCTCAGAAGCAGTACCAGCCATATGCGCCATCAGCAATTGCGTGACAGTAGGCTCCGTCGCAGCACGGGTAAGGCGAGGCTGAGTAATTTCGAGAACAGGGTTAGGCATACTCTTCTTACGGTATCGTCCATACATTCAACTCACTGTTGCACTTCTGGCCTTTTGGAGTGCAAGTAGTCTGCGGTGCAGGAGCAGCGATTGGGTTGGGAGCGGGAGCAGGGGCAGCCAAGACGGATGCGACGGAAGTAGTAAGAAGAGCGGCGAGAGCGAGCTTGAAGTTCATTTTCGTGGATATGGGTGATGATTCAGGGGTGTGCAGAAGTTAAGACCAAGAGTCCTGGCAGTATTCCTTTTATAGTGCAGATAACTATTTATGTAAGAAAATAATGCTCCGTGCTCGATGAGCGGGATAACTAGAAACCGCAATAACGATTTGAAGGGAGCCGTGAGTAAGAGTGGCTACTTTGTCCGAAACGTATCCAAAATTGGAACTCTTGGCTGCCGCCCGATTAGACGGCATCGTGAGGACCTTTATACCAGTTCCCATAATTTCGTAACGACTATAGCAAGCATTCAATTCTACGGCGATATTTCTCCGTATAGCCAGGCGTTGGTTCAAGCCCCGGGGCATTCGGTGTCTCGACGAGCAACGAAGAAGCGACACCATGTTATTTGGATCTGACATCAAATATGGTTTCGAAATTTGGACCTCCATCCAACGCTTCTATATCTATCCTCAAGGTGATAGAATCGTCTCTGCTTTGTCCTTCAGGCTTTTGGCAGCTTTTTCCAAACGATTCCCAGACTGCATACAGTTAACAGAGAGCTCGGATCCGAGAAGTGCGTTAAGCAGGTAAGCTGAAATATCCTAAACGTAATGGTATAATATCGATTAGGTCAAATTATGGCCTGGATAAAATCATGGAAGCCGCCGGTCAGCTGATTCCGCGTTCGTCGGACGTACCTAAACGATACTACGTCACGGTGAAAAGTCTTTGATTATCTCGTACATACGATCTGATAGTCGGATATTATGCAGATTAGACTTAGAG